>JAKTTA010000303.1:0-22891 GCA_030580415.1 Citeromyces nyonsensis
ACAGGTCCTTCTGGATCATCTGCAGCTGTCATATCTATGTATATCTCTGCATATACAAGCTCATATTCAATAGTACAAGAGTCACTCTTTTAGATTTCCGATTTGGTTCAGTAGTTGTTGTTAACTTTTAAGGGTGTGAACTCCCCTGCTTTTGAATTCCATTGGGTATTAAACATGAAGACATGGCATCCTTCGGCTGATATTGTGAGGAAGAGACTTTTAAGGCTGAAATTTCTTCTTAAGGCCTTTTAACTTTTATTAGCCGAGTATTCACTCATCAACCGCATGACAATGCTCTATTTTCAGATCACTTAACCTTTGAGATGAGAAAGGTTAATAAAGGAAATTGAAAAACTGTTGATGTAAGCAGAAAACATGAAAAGCTGCCCTCAATGTTTGGTCCTCCAGATGATTCAAGTTTTTTTAAACATTGTCCTACAAATTTCCCACGGGATACCCTATTGCGAGATGTATCTTTGTATAATAGCCCTTGCCCAGCAAGGCAAAGTAGAAAGCGCCAGCTTTGGTCCATCTCTGTACTGCTGGGATAGATGAGCTGAATGAGCTTTCCAGAATGTTCCAGGTACTCTTGATACTCCACCATCTAAAATATCACCTACAGCAGCTTTTAGCTTCCCGGAGACAGTTTTATATCCAGAGTATTTCACGAGAGCGTATTGAAATGGTGAGATATATCCTTGAGAGGGACCATCTAGGCCAAGGGGAGGTCTTGATTCCACAGAAAGAAGTCAGATCTTTGAAGACTCTTACCTAAAGAAAAGTGAGAAGAAAAACTTGTTAACAAATCAGACGGAAAAGACGTGTCAAAGGCTAGAATCAAACTAAAGAGATTTGAATCGATTAACGTCTTCAGAAATCGATGCTAGTCGATTTCAGGGAGTTTGCTTTTCAAACCTCATGACTTTGCACCCTTCCAGTAGTATCAATTCTCTCAACAAATCGAGTCGACTGTGTCTCATATCTCATTTTGAAAAAAAATAGCTACAGCGCGCATCCGTACACCTTTCCACGTTGAGATTCTTTTTTCTTTGCGTGCGCTTACCTAACGATGTCGTTACCTTGCATGGATCGATAGTATCGCTTTGTTTAAATAGGATTTAAATGAACTTGAATTAAAAGTTTAAATTGCGACATGAGAAAAAGCCAGCTGCTGGAAATTCCATCAATATTGATTCTCGTACACACAAAATTCTTTACGAGATACGATCAGTCTAATTTTAGAAACATGCAGCAGCATCCAACGAGCCAATAGAAGATCAGATCGTATTCGTATGCATAGCGTGCAGCCATTGTGCATGAGGCAAAAAACCCGGCAAAAATAGCGATATAGCCCTGGCGGAAATTTTTACAGAAAAACCACAAAAGAAAAGGTTGCGGCTTCATCTGTCAGCTTCTCCAACGACTCAACGAATCACTTCTGGGAGGAAGAATCCCCTAATACGTACGTGAGATGCAGGGGAAAAACAACGGCTGATTCCTGCATCATGCAGGTTAGCAGTATGTGGAGTCGATCTTCTGCAGAGAATCGCCAAGAATTAGTTTCAGCTTGCGTCGGTAGCTTGTAGCGTTTTGTGTTTGAAGAGGATTTCTTTCCAAGTAGACAGTCTCCAAATTGGGTAAATGCCCCAGTTCCCTTTCCACTTCTTGGAAACTGGCAATCTGGTTATCGGAACACCATAGATCGGTCAGTTGTGTGAGATGGGCCAGATTTTCCAGATGGTGGATTTTATTGCCTGTGATATCGAGGATTCGCAAGTTTGTGTTTTTTTCTAGATTCTCAATTTTTTCTATCCCGTTATGTGACATGTACAGTTCCTCCAGGTTTGTGAGACCTGCCAACCCAGAAATCTCAGTCAGCCTGTTGGACTGGATGGAGAGTACTTTTAAATTGGAGAGGTGGTCTAGATTCCGGATTCGGCTGATGTAGTTCTTCCCTAGCCACAAATCTGTAAGGGATGTCATTTTTAGCATGACTTCACCAATAGACTCAACTCTGTTGCCACCGAGTTCTAGCGTTTCAAGGCTGGTGAGATGCTCTATATTTTCAATGTGAGAGATCTTGTTTTGCACAAAGAAGAGTTTCCTGAGTTTGCCCACCCCTTCAAGGTTTTTAATGGATTTTATCTTGTTGAAAGAAAGGTCTAGAACAAGCAGGTTGCGGAACTCGCTCACGTGTTTGGAAATATGGTTGATTCTATTATCGTAAAAATCAAGCTCCTCCACCAGCTCTTTGTTACGGACAAGCTTGATATCTGCAATAGAATCAATCAGATTCTGTCTCAAACAGATGAGCTTCAAGTTGCGGAACCGCGGCAACCCGAGTTCCGCAAGAGCCCCGACTTTCAGGTGCACCAGATCCAGTTCCTCGGCGTCGGAGGGCAAGTCTGAAGTGAGATCGGCGTCATTGTCAATCTGCTGAGGAGTATTATCAGGAATTATTACACCTGGGAATGAATCGTTCATATTTGGGTCGTGCAACAACCAAAAAACAACAGAGGAGGTGACAAAAATTCAAATTACTAGTATAAACCTTCAACGCAGTTGCTGGTTGATAGACTGTTAAACGACCAAAAACAAAAAAAAAACCAGAAGTGAAGTGTTTTTCTACACAAAGGTGACAAAAATTCAAATCTTCAAATTACTAGTACAAAATTATAATCCTTCAACGCAGTTCCTGGTTGATAGACTGCTGTGGTGGCAAAGCATTTTTCAAAACATAGTCCACGCATTGGCCAACATTTCTGATTTCGTTTGCGGTTTTGTCGTCAAAGACAACGTCAAATTCCTAAATAGTTAGTTTAAAGCAAAGCCTTAAAGTCTAGACTCACCTCTTCAATAGCAACAAGAGCATCGTTGTAGTCCAAAGAGTCCATTCCGAGATCTTGGATAAATTTGGAATCCATAGTGATGCTCTGAGATTTAAGATCAAAACCTTTCAGAACTTGCACACTCCGGCTTAAGACATCCTCCTTCGTAAGTCCAGCATTTGTGGAGTTGAAACGTATGATAGATGGACTAAGCAGGCGGGTTCTCAAAGCCGTGGGACCAGCAGAACGGATTATAGAACGTGTGCTTAATTTGAACATGTTTGATGGTGGAATGCAAAAGCTGTCTCGATATAAAAATATGCACCAAAACAGCCGCTTACGTAAGCCGGGTCTTACGAGCCGAGGTATCTCCGAGATGCATAAGTCATTGAAACTGAAAAGGTTATGTTAGTGCCAAGATATGCAGCTGCATGGCGCTTAGACAGCCAAAACTGTCTGTGGGTGGGTGTTGGTGGGTTTACAGAGATTGTGGTGTTACACATGGATGGTCTGCAGATGATGTTTCTGCGGGCACAGTCAGAAAGGCAATTATGCGGCTTTAATGCAGTTTGAGAGGATGAGTGGGAGGCTATTAATACATCTTTCTCTATAATCCATTCCTTTATGTATGCATCAAATAATTCAAAGTAAGCGTAAAGCCAGATGTCCTTAACACACTTTCTCATCCACTCTCTTCAACGGTTGAACCACATGTACTATTCAA
Organism: Citeromyces nyonsensis; assembly: GCA_030580415.1. Taxonomy (NCBI): domain Eukaryota; kingdom Fungi; phylum Ascomycota; class Pichiomycetes; order Pichiales; family Pichiaceae; genus Citeromyces; species Citeromyces nyonsensis. The sequence continues at coordinate 3,553 of JAKTTA010000303.1, forward strand.
TCAAGATTTTCCTATCCTCTTGATAACGATCCTGCATGAGCACTTTATCTTGCTTCAACAAAAGGTAGATCCGGTCATCTCCGATCATACACCATCTGTAGTTGATTCGATCCGAGTATCTCCGTTTATGGTCTGGATCTAAATACTGATGTTCCGGGTTGACAGTTTAATGACGAGAAGGGCACACTCGGTTCAGCTCAACTATAGTCTCGTATATTTCCCATTTATTTTTGGCCTTCCGTCTTTGCATAAACGCTCTGTGCATGAAAGTGTTGTATTGTATGTGTCAGAATTTGTCCCCTTCCGCATGCACATGCATGCACATGCATGCATGTTCAATTCTGCTATGGAAACCCAAATATTACATCAGCACAATGTAATGTAATGTCTTGTCATGAGTCATGATGATCCAGTATCGTATATCACTATCAGAATTTTTCATTTTCATGCAGATCCTTTCAAGAAGTGTATTCTTTCTGCAACCTTCTGTTGATGTTTGAGAAGGGCAATCTATTCCACTCGTTGTTGTAACCAGACTTATTATAGCCTTGTAAGCTTGCAGTCTCGAATCCATGCAGTGGCGTTCTCCAGATCCGTAGTCGTAACCAGACGATAGCCGGAGCGTATCGGAAACAGGTAATTCTCTCATACCATTGCAGAGCCAATTAGGTGAAACTGCCTTTTAGAGGTCTACATCTCTATATTTGTCTTTCCAAAACTATGACACCCGTAGCAATGGATCTGACGATGGTAACTTTGATTTTCTTGCTACCCAAGCAGCATGAAACCTCTAACGTATGAGGAATATCCGTGGAAGGGGTTCTAATACTTGAAACAGGTCGTTTTTGACACCAGTTCTCGGCCAATTTGGGGAGGGCATCAGGTGCGCTGATGGATGTTATAAATGCAAATTGTATAGGGTCTGATGAATACAGTTTCGAAATGTAGCCTATGAGAATGGATGCAGGCTTCCCATAAAGAGAGTTATCACTGAGAAGCAGGAAATCCGCATCATCACATGTAACAAACCTTATCGTGGACAAGGGAATAAAGTCTGGGTTATCCTTGTGCGATGATATGAGGCCCAACAACCTACGCGGAGTACACACAAGAATGAGAGGCGATGGGTAATTGTGTAGAGTACTGAATTGATCGTCCACAGCTCTGCTCCTACACTCACCCGGTCTTTACTAGATTGGTGAAATACACCCCATCCTATCAAGAAGAGTGTGAATGCTGGCTTTGAGTAGTTCTGATAAAATTGCGAATCATGAACTGTTTTGTTCGCCCACAGGAGGTGCTAGATTGTCTTTCGTGAGGAGTGAACCAGTTGAGGATTTGTCCTTTTAGTGGTGTTCGACTCTGAGAATTTTGACTGAGGTGCAGTTCTTAAAGCAAGTTTCGAGAAAATCAAAGATACATTTTCCAAATAGCAAAATCATTCCAAGGAACCCCCGAAATAGACTTTCTGATTACGACTCATGGCATAATTACAGTCATAGACTTAGAATGGAGGCAGCCTCGAGAGCAGACAAAAGTTGATCTCTGAGAACTGCGACGAAACATAAGCTGAGAAGATTTCTATTCAAAAGATGGACAAACAAGGATGTCAGGATGTACGTATGGTCAATTTTGTACACCCCTACACCATCTACACTGAAATCATCATTCAACCATTTTTTTTTCTCTTCTATTTGACATGTACTCTGACAAGCCCGTATCCTAATGCAAACTGCAAGGTTTCTTTTCCAAATCACACACCCATCGGTATGTGATCAGAATCTTGGATCAACGTCGTCTTAGCTCGGTTCTCGCACTACTGTTTGATCCCAGTTATCTTTTCCTCGTTTTATGGCTGTAAGGAGGCCTCCCAACGCAGATCTATCTCATTCTGGCGTTTCAAATCTTTGGTTATGTGTCACTACTTCTCCTGCCACTGCGGTAGACCTTAGGCGACTTCAGTAAAGAAGGCTCAGTGAGATGAAAAACCATTCTGCACCTCTTTCTCAATAGACTGATCCTTCTGTCAGAAATAGGCTTCTTGAGAGCACCAGGGTTCTAAAACAAGACACCTTCGTAAGAGCCATCAGCCATTTGCAGTTGCCCTGATGTCTCAAACCTCTCCTTCGCTTCAAAATTGACAAAGCTCTGCTTCATCTGAAAGCTCAATACGTCGTATAAGAAGACTTCTAGATACTGACCTACAATCCTCTCTTGATCCACAGCATTCGTTACCCTCACGTGACTCTGTCGCATTTTCCTGTTTTTCCTCTTCGCCTCCCTCTTCTGGTTAATCTAGTTCTTCCTCCTCGGATTGCCTCCGCTCCATCTTCGTGGCTACTTCTCTCCCTATCAAAACTACACCAAAGAGCTTTTGAATGCCCCGTGCCCTCCTTTCATAACCGTCTGGAAGACGAAAGGCCACGGTCGGCTGAATTACACGGGGAATGTGATTAGTTCCATACAGAAAACTTTCTCGCGTAACTGAAGAGGTCTTTCTGTAGTTATGGAAATGGCCGATTTTCGAAGCCTGTAAGCGTTCAGCGTTTCTATGGTGCGACTAAGTCACTATTAGGAAATCTGTTTCACTCTATGACAAAGACTCATGGATGCACCTCCGTTGTTAGTTCATCCAAAGTCTCATTGCGCATTTTCCATATGTGGAATGCAGCTTTCTTCGATCAGCCTTCAAAAACAGAGCTGAAATGGAAAGACAAGACCCTCCTCCCAGTTTAAGTGAGTACCTCAGTCTATGGAGTATTCCCTCCTCGATTGTTCCCTCCTCGATTGTTCCCACCGACTATTTGATTACCAACCCCACTTATTGATTGGTATTACATCTTGGAATTCTTTCTTTAACTATCGATCTACCGCAAAAAGCATCTCCGAGTCATGATCAATTACATTTCCTTACTTATCCATCCTTTCTGGATACAAGACGAGAAAACACCACAGTGTTTTTAAACAAAATGTACGACGAACCACCAAGCCTTACCCTCCGTCATCTCCAGACATCGATGTCTACCATATTCAGAATCATCAGCAATGGAATGATCATTACTACATATTGCGTAACTAGCAGTACCACCTCCTGAGCTCAATCTGTTACTTCGGAAGAGAGGAGAATTTGGAAACTGCTACGTCTACGAAGGAGTTGATCTGACAATAATGGATGGCAATTCTCTGCGAGATATAGTTCACATGCATATATATAGCAGTCACTCCTTTGACAAACTGCAATATAGATGGACCTCGTCCTATGCGTTTCAGACTGGCATACGTTGATATATAGTGTACACTACACGTAAGTTTTAGTTCACTATATTATTAAACAGAATCAAGCCGTATGCTGACTGTCCGGTTATTAGGAGCTGGATACAAGACCTCAAGAATTACCGCCTTATGTGGTTCTGAATAAACCGAATCTCCTGCAAGTCACGTTCATGCTGTGAGACATACGAATATACTCATATATATTCTACTATCTCTATGCAGTATGATATAATCATACATAGAGAAAAGATTTTCACTATATAAGCTTAGAGATATCTTTAAATAAATACCGATAATTACATAAACATTACTATGTCATATGCAAAGACTAAATCTATCTCCAGTTGTAGATAAAAACTCTAATATGCCCCGTTATCTAGCTAGATCTCAATTTTTTTTCAAATATAAACCTCATCGGGCTCTGAAGAAGTGACATCAGCCTTCAAGAATATCTCAACTGAGAAATGATTCAACAATCTATAATCAATCAAACTCAAATCATGAAGAACCAATGATTCCCACTGCGAAAACTCAAGTACAAGAATGGCTTATACAACAGAGACTATATCGGTAGAAGTCTTGACAAGTGGTGCTTAAAGATAGTCAACCACAGTCAACACCACAGTTGAGCACTTTATTGTGGAGAATCCTTCCTTGGAATAAATCTCTAGATAGCAACTTCTTTAGGTAGTTTTGTTGTACCCCTTGATTGATGACTACTTACTGAGTGGTCCACTTTCTGGATGCATCGGTTAATTATGAGAGAGACTAATAATTTCCATCAATAGTTGGAGATTTTGAAACTTATGTATCCCCAATCGTACATTGACTTAGTATTCACCAAGATCGCGATCTAGATCGCTCTGTGAAATTTTTTGATCAAGATCAGATCGCAGCGATCTGGTGAATACTACATTGACTGACCGCTTTGAGTGTATAGCTTCGTGCTTCCTTAACCTTTACGGAAAGTTCAGTCTTCAGAAATTCACTCCATTGGGGTTTGCCAGAATGGTTAATAAAGTTCTTTCCGATTATGTGGTGGGCAAGAACCTGGATTTGATCTTCATTGAAAGACAAAGATTCAGAAATATGGGTGGTCAAAGAGTGCAAGAGGCTGTAATCAACAGTAATCTTTTGGAGTCAAAGTTATTCTCCAGTATGATGATACTGACGGAGGTTGAAGGGTCTTTGAAAGCATAGCTAGAATGCGCAAGGTGAATGAACTCCATTGGTGTGGCGGAGAGAATCACGAAAGACTACCATATATTTCAGGAAGAACAACCGTGTTCTGCTTCCCTTATAACTCAAGCGAGGGATAAATTGCCTCTTTATTGGTGAAAGAGAAAAAGACTCACTGCTGGGATTTCGTTTCTTTCGTGAGCCAAGAAACTGTTTGATACATCTCACACTTTGAAAACTTTGCCCTTGTGCCTCTTGGACGTTTGAAAACCATGCCTTCAGTAAGTCCTTTGAACCTCTATTATGAAAGGTGATTGTTCTGTTGTGCCTTTTGAAAAAAAAAAAATACGCGAGTTTCCAAAAAGCTGCATCTTCAATGAGTCTTCTTGACCAGTTTGTTGACAAGAGCAGTAAATTTGTGTCACTTTTGTGTCACTTTCGGCATTTTAGCCTTTTATGCAATTTGTGTCCTTGTGTCGTTTGTGCCTTGTGTCGTTTATGCCTTTGTATAAATTGTGTCACTTTTGTGTCACTTTCGGCATTCTATCCTTTTGTGCCTTTGTGTCTTTGTGTCTTCTGTGCCTTGTGTCTCTGTGCCTTCTGTCTCTGTGCCATTTGTGCCTTTGTTTTACTGTGATTTCAAGACAAATTCAAGAAAAAAATGTCACTCCTCACACGGCACCTGAAAGAACATCTTCAAAACTTACCCACATTTCACCACTCACAACTCAATGCTAAATGAGACTCTTCAAATGAGCTTCAATACTTCACCTTCAATTACAGTCTCTGGAGCACCTGATATCAGAGAGATTCCGTGCCCCTGTGCCTGTGCCCCTGTGTCTTTTATGCCTTAATGGCTTGCGCCCTTGCATTGCGCCCTTGCATTGTGCCTCTGCATATTACGCTTCGTCGCAGACAATGTATTCATGAACCTAAAAATAACCTTTTCCAAAAGTGTCTCACGTCACTTTTCAATCCTTCCAAATTCATTCAGCCTCTCATAACAAACTCACAACTCGCTCCGCTCGTTGTTCGCTCGCTGGTTCATCTCCTCCTCCTCCAATTCAAAGCATTCCGCTTCTCTGTCGCTCCCGAATTCCCACTCAAAGAGGAAAACCTACTAGAACTCGACTCTGATATAAAACCTCCCCTACTGGAAACCGAAGGGCTATAATCACTACGCACCGCCTTATTAAAATGCGAATGCACCGGATTCTCCTTTCCCTCTTCGAGCTCACGGCCAAAGTTCTGCTTAAACAGCACAACCAGCGACTCATGCGAAGATCTCAAAGACGGCGGAGCATTCTTCCCGTGAAGCTTCAAACACCTATCGAGGAGAATCACCAAATCTTTAAAGGCAGATTTCAGCATCTCCACCTGATCTCCCTCCTCGTTGAAGAAAACACGGTACTGACCCACTCCGCCATTCACAGGAGAGTCTACAGTTCCTGCAAGCTGACGAGACAAATCATTAAAGTGCTCACGTGTTGAGGACTGCTGTACCAGAAGCTCCAGACTTGCCAGCTCCTTGTTCTTAGCTGTAATGGCCTTGATGGCATTTTCCAAGGGTGAAACGGTAACTCTACGAGAAGAGCTCACTTCTGACCTGTTCATAAGAGCAGGGAAAGTGAGAAACGTTTCGTAAGAAACCTCTTCGGTCCACAGATCCACAAGCGAGGTGGATCCAGGCAGTCTTCTGGAACTGGTAAAGAGATTCACGTTTCTGTTTTCAGTGTAAAGCTTTGCAGTAATGGAAGAGTTAAGGAAGTTGAGCGAAAGGTTGGTGGCAGGCTCCACAATGTGGATGTGAAGATACTTTCCAATAGGAGGGGTTTGAGAAAGCTTTTCTGCCTCTTCATTATCGGAAATGATTCTAGAACCAGGATGCAGCTTGGAAAGTCGGTCGTGGATCGAGGTTATATGCTCAAAGGGCAGGCCCTCGTAGATGAAGGATCTAGACCTTATGGATTCAGGGAAACCAAATCCAATGAACAAGACTCTGAAAAAAGTGGAACTAGCCCTTTCAATAGTGTCCAGGCTGTGGTAGAGCTGTCCCAGTTGGTTGTGCGCGAAGCTGAGTCCTTTCAAGTCGAAAGAAGCAGCCTTGTCGTAGTTCTCTACCAGCTCCTTGTAAAGTTCTACCGCCTGCTCGAACCGTTTCCCCTTTGTGAAATTGGAAGCCATCAGTTTGTACAGTGCCTCTTTTCTTTCAAACGGAGACTGAGACGGGAATTTCGGCTTTACGCACGGCGCAAGTACACTGGAAGTAGACCAAGAATACGTCTCAGCCAAAAGCTCCAGACTGAGTGCTGCCTGAACGTGGTTGGACCTTTTCAGGTTTGACTCGTACATCTCGTTGATAAAGGTGTGTAGGAGGTTTGGCTGGTTTACTTCCATGAGGAACCCAGAGATGTTGAGTCTGTAAAAAGTTCTCTCGTCGTCGTACTCGTCTCCAGGAGGAACAGCACTGAGATCGTTGAGCGAACTGAGAAACATCTCCAGGCGATCGATAAAGCTCTTGACAGGATAGAAAGCCACGTCTTCTCTGTCGATGCGGATGGTTTTCTTCAAGAGTAACAGGAACTGACGCTGCTGCTCCACATGCGGAAGGTAGCTCGTGTGGTGGAACACCTCGTACAAACCAACAATACACTGTTTTTCCACTTCCAGCAAGTTCTCACTGACAAGCCACTCACTCACTAGGAGCGACCACAGCATGTGCACCCCAAGCTCCTGACACGTCTTGTCGTACTGTAGGCAGAACAGCACAAGATCCTGGAGAATAGAGTAGTCGTAGTTGATAAACTCCACTTGGTAGCCTCCGAATCTTTTCAGTTGGAAACGCAACAGATCCTCTCCCAGAGCCTGCCAGGCTAGACGGTCCCATACTTCCGAAAGGATGACGGCAGCCCTATGACGTAGATCTCCTGTGATCTGCAAACACGCCTTCCTGGGAACGTCTGCGAGATGCTCCAGAGATGCAGCTTTGGCGGTGCTGATCCTGAGACACATTTTCAGAAAATTCCCCCACAGCAGTCTGTCAAACTTTTCGCTCTGCTCCACCGAGGGGATGTACCTGTTCATCATTATGGGCTGGAGAAGCTCCAAGATGGAAACACACCCTTCGAGAAACATGGCATGCAGGGACAGCCATTTTTTGTAGGGGAAAAAGCCCGACTGTGCCAGGAGTTTCACAGCATTCAGCATACTGAAGATACAGTCGTCGCTGATGTTGTTACAGTAGATTTGGCTGTTCTGGAGGAGCCCGTCGTTTACAGACTCCTGAACTACAGCAGCGATTCCGTTCCCGTTTGGATCTGCCATCTTGATCACCTTGCAGACCATAACCATAATCGTGCCCATCTCTATGAGCAGCTCTGCAAACTTTTCGTCGTTCAAAGTAGACTCCATCGTGTGTTCCTGGTACTCTGCTGTTTTGGGAAAGAGTTGCGTAAAAGTACGTTTTGCCTTGAGTTGTCCTGCCGCCTTTACATACTTGTTGTGTCTCACAAAGATGCGGCACAGCGTAGGCATAAGTCTTGAAATGCCTCGGCCAACAAGCTGATCCTTCTGCTGGAGGGTACTTTCACACACAGTCATGAGAATCCCGCAAGCTAGTCTACACGCCTGAACGTCAAACCCTCCCATCAAAGCCTCCATACTCCAGTGGATGCAGCTGAAGGTGAGGGAGATTCTACAGTTCCCCTCCACGTGCCACGACTCCACCAGTGTTCTGGCTGTGACAAGTTTTGCAATGATGATCTGGTGCTCTTTGGAAGTCTGCACTCCTGTCTTTCGATCCCGCAGTCCTCGCTTTCCTACAGAGTCCAGTAACGGGCCCAGCATGTCGAACCGTTCTTCGTCGGAGAGGATGCCCTGGAGGAGGTTTGTCCACTCGAGGGAGAATTCCAGGAGTAGAGTCTGGTCGGCGATGATTCCCGGGTTGCGCAGCTGCATGAATGACGTGGCGGCTTTGAAAAGAGAAGAGACGTCTTCAGGTGCAGTACACAAAAGGGACAATCGTACTAGGGAAACTGAAACACGGCACAGAGCCCTCCCAACGTGGTTCCACTGGTTTTCGCCGTTGGAAAGAGTGGACGACATCATCTTTAGCAGATCAGCCTCAGGTAGATGGTTAACCTTCTCAGCCTTTTCGCAGAAAGAGTCAAACAAATACACATACTGAGCCTGTCGTGCCACCACGACATCCAACAGATGCACAATACCTTCAAACAAAGCCGCTTTGTCTTCGAGGGAGTGGTACATCTCAAGCAGGTTGACCAGAATCTTGGAAAAGTGCTTGATCAAAGTATCCAGTCCCACCTTGTTGAAACTGGCAATCATCTCCTTCTCGTGAACCTTGTCTGTGGACTTCCAGTTAAGGATAGCATCCACTGCCGGGTCCAGGTTATAGTACTTACCGACATAGTGCACCGTGAGGTCGAGAAGTCCAACCACTCTTTCGTCCTGGTTGATGATTTCCAGAGTGGCGCCCTTTTTACTTTCAAACATAATCTCGCCCTCCCGAATGCGCACTTTGGAGCTGCCAAAGCTTTCGCCATTGACAAACGTCTCAAACACAAGAACATCCCTTTCGTGAGGCTTGGGAGCCACAGGAAACCCATGCACCTGGATCGTCTCTTCCACATACTCACTGGGAGCTACAGACAAAAAGTCCCAAAACGGCGTGGCTGGCAGGTTCTTGCCCTTACTGAACGTGAGATCTCTGTTGGGAGAGCGACACCGCACGCTGACAAACGAGTTTGTCGGAACGGTTGTGGATCCTAGGGATACTTTTACCAGTTTCAAGTACAGTCGCTCGTAGGAACTGGCAATAGGATCAAACGCCATTGTTCGGATGGCAGAAATTGGTTTCGGAGCAGTGCCATCGCCAACTTCTCCCGCAAGAACATCATTACGCAGTTCCTTGATAGAGACAACCAGTGTTTCTGCCCTCGGGTTCACAGCCACACCTCTTCCGGATCCGGCAATGATCCTGTCCAAAAGCTCCCCCCACCCGTTGTTGACGTTCTTCAGAGAGGTGTTATCGTGGGAGCTGACATAAGATCCGTAAAGCTGGATCGTAAAACGGTGGGACTTGCCGGATTCCAGTGAGCCCCTGTTTTTCGAGAAAATTCTCGAAATGTCACTCACACCCGCTGCAATGCCCTTTCGGATGTGCGAGAGTCCTCCCTTGCCCGAAGTGATGTTGATTCCCTCGGTCAGAATCGCCACAAGGTAGATCCGCCCGCTGTCCACTTCTGTGGCAGATATGTTCTTGTACAGAGCGGCAGGAAGGTTATCCAGCGACAGAGCCTGGTCTGCCGGAATGTGAATTCCATAAGCCTCGGTGAGTCTTTTCCTCTGGTTACGCAAGTACATATAAGCTGTCAGACCATCGTATCCCTTGGGCAAGTTGAGTGCAGATCCACAAACCTGTTTGAAATCTATCAAAATGTGGGAAGGAGCAGTTCCTTCAAAGCTTTTCCTTTTCCCAAACTCTTCAATCTCTGTTAGAGGATAGTGTGGAGCAACGGCATTGAGAACCTGGTTTTGTGCCAAGCTTCCTGCGTCACTAACTTTTGCCTTCAAGTTGTAAAGCTCTCCAGAGTCTCCGTCTCTTGACAGAATTGCCTCGAACCCTCCCTCGTCGCGATTCTCGCTATCTACCGAGACGAACCGGGTAGAGTTGCCCCTCGTGGTCAGAAGCTTTGAGATGCTAGCAAACAGGAAAGCTACAGTCTGGCGAGCTATTTTTTTCTCGTATTTTGTCAAGAGATCTTGACCCAGTTGCAGCTGAACCGTATCCAGCTCGCTGTAGATGCCGGCAAGTTTGGCCGACAGCTGGAACTCACCCATGGAGTAGAGGGCATACGTTTGGGCGAGAAGTGTGGTCATGACAGACTTGACTTCGTCGATTATAGTGCTATTCTGGTCAGAAAAAACATGAGGACACTCTGGAGCTTTGTCAGTAAGTGCAGGTTCCACAGGTTTGTACCTATGTTCTTCGGTTTCCCAAATAGAGGGAACAACAACGTTTTCAGGTGGTTTTGTCTGATCTTTTTCCGGAAGAGGAAACTCTTTTAAGATTTGAACTATGGAAAACGGGAAAACAATAAGCCGATTATCCAGCTCAGGCAGCCGGTCGACACTTACCGATCCTGAGGAGAAATCCCGTGGCTTGGGACAGATTCTTGCGTAGCCGCGAGCCCACTTTCCGTTGGTCTCTATAACAAGCACCTGGTCTCCTGGAGTGAGGGTTTCAAAGTTCTGGCATAGATCTCTGTTTGAAGAGGTGAGTTTTTCCAGCGGGGAAAATGGCTGGATAACAGTGCCAAATGCCACAGATTGGAGTGGTGTCCATTCCATGGTGTACATCCAGACACCTTGAGAATATTGTCTTTGAAGCGAAACGGAAAAGACAATGATGGCGGAAAAAAGGGTGTAATAATGGCTTTATAGCGGCGGCTGTGGTTTTTGATGTTTTACAACAGGCTGATTGGCTTTTTATTGATGTAGCTAGTGCCATTGGGTTATGGCCAATACAGTGGAGTCTATCGTACCAAAATGCTGATGAGATGAGCTGTTTTTTGAAAGGTTATTTTTATCAGAGATACCAGTGTGACTGGCTTTGGCGAAAGCTGAAATAGTGTTTTATAAAAGAGAGCAAATGGAGACTTTATATTAATTCTCACCATGCATCAATGCGATAAAATTATGGGTAGGTACGGTATGAAGAATGAGAGTTTTCTATGATGAAGCCAACTCGTGACTTACTTTTGCACCTTTTTCTCCAATAACAGAAGTTGCCTACACTTTCTTGATATATGCAGTAAACTGCAAGGATGATGCAGAAGTGCACCCATGGTGTGAGGATGTCAGTTTCCAACATAGAGTAGGAGAGCGAAATTCATTCTAGAACCTCGATAAGACTCTGCTGTAATAAGTACTAAGAATGAACTTGAGAGATGTACTTTTCAGGAAAAAGGGTTTCAATTTCCGAGAATCTCGACCTGCTAGATTATGCTGCGAAACGACAAGAGCTCATTTTGCGACAGGTTTTTCCATCTTTCTGATAAAAATATCTTTGTCTCTTCCTTGAAGGGTAAAGTGTGAAAGCATAAATGATGTCAGAGGGACCCCCGCAGTGTTGTCAGGCGAATTTCTGGTGGGATGAAATGAGATGGTGCATGTTTTTTCTTCGACTTCCTCCGCTGTATAGGTTCCTGTTATCCAATTGTAAGCTCTTCTTAAATTGCATTCCTTTTGTTTTTTCGATCAAAAGCGTATTATCAAGAGTGGACTGGAATTGTTTAGCCGCAGGCGCAGATAATACTAGAGAATGCTAAGAGCCTTGCACAGTCTAGCAGTTCGACTAGATTGAGATCCTTCACAGACCTTAGTCTCAGCATTGGGTGAAGGTTTTGGGTTGTATTTCTATTGAGAACAAATACTGAAAGCCTCTTACGCCATTCAATATAGAATGTCATTGTGAGAATGAAAATAAAAAGAGACCCTACTTTTTTTTCCTTCTATTAGCACAGCAGCATCCTACAAGACGAAAAGACTGAATGGTTTTCTTCCATAAGTTACTTCTCACTCTAGGGACATTGAAGCCTCTGATACACTGTAGTGTATCCTATTATGCAGTGGATTACGCCTCCATTGAATCTAACTACCCATCACATGTTTCCCTCCATCACATGTCTCACTCCATCACATGTCTCACTCCCTCCACTACTTCTCTCCTCCTTTACTCCTCTCCTCCAACTCCTTAAGCAAAAACTCCAGTCCCAGTCTGGCAAACAGTTGCATATTCTTAGATCTATCTCCACACTCAGTCATACACTTTTGTGACTTGTCGCCCGAGGGACCAGAGATTCCCAAAAATACAGTTCCAATCTCCAGCTCGTCTCCGTAGGTAGATCCTTCAATTTGTAAAGAAGGACCTGCAAAGCCAGACTCAGACAGTACATAAGTTGATCCCAACTCAATCCGAAGATTTCTGGCCAATCGCAAAACCACCTGTTCCGAGGGCCCGGTATAGTTGAGAATATCCTGGCTTTCCCATCCGGAAAGTTTTAGCCTGGATTTCAAGCTGTAGATAAGGGTCCCACCGTGGAAAAATTTAGACGCCCCTGGAATGGAAATCAAGTAGGCAGACAAGAGTCCTCCACACGCAGCCTCTGCCACTGAGATTGTCTCATTTCTCGCAATCAAGAGACTAGAAATTTTGCCCACCAAAGTCTGGATCTCATGGGGTGGAAAGTCCATTTGTGAGAACAATATATATGGTGCCATATATATTATACTCGCTCCACACACGATGGCACCGATTCTGAATTTCAAAGCTGGCAAGGTTTCCCTCAATGAAGAGACAAAGCAATGTACCCCGAGTCCGGTAAAGGGAGAAATCTCGGTTAGCTTGAGCCAAGAAAGTGAAGGTTTTTACGATTTTAATTGGAAGCCACGTGACTCAACTACAGGTGTAGAACCAGAAGATCTATTGGTTATACCGGGAGATGTCACATGGAAGCATGTTGGGTCATGTGACACTGGCCGTGTCTTTAAGCTGACTTTTTTAAGTAGTGGTGCCAATTCTCTATTCTGGATGCAGGATCCCAACGACCATGACGATGAGCCGGGCAAACTGTCTGCTAAAGATGAGCAGATTTCCAGTCGGATTAATGAGTTGTTTAGTGAGAGTGACGAGGATGTTGAGATGGGTGGAGATCAGTAAACAGCGAGCTAAGCGAGTTGTGAGCTGTTATCTACATTGGAACATAGAGGGATCGTGGGTATATTGTAACAGAGTTGATGTAGTTGGATAAATTGTTTCATTTGGTAAGAATAATGCAATGAGTCAACGTTCCTCTATGTCTAATGCCTCCTGTAGAGTGAATAGATCTTGAGTGAAAGATGTTTGGACGGCTCTCCACATCCAGTCTCATTCTATGAAGGTTTGGTTTCCAGCAATTACAGGATTGCATTATTACTTCCTCTTCTGAATCTGTAGCTGCCACCTCTTGGGGAGGATGAATGTGATGATTCAACTGATAAGCTTTGGTGTACGTGATTCCAGATCGCCTACAAGAAGACCCTCACCCTCTTTCTGTGGTTTCTTTCGGCAATGGATCTTAAGAAGTGGTTGCACCTACTCCGCTTCTTCTCCACTGGAACTAGGATCACAGATATCTTTTCGTTAGGGGTTCCTTCCTTTTTCTTCTCCTTCGCCCTGTCTTTTAAGGCTTTCAAAACTACAAAGGAACTGAAACATTACAGAGGATGGGAATTAATGTCATCAGGAACCATTCTCTTGAGCGCGTTGCTTCTTGTTTCCGAAAGAGCATCATTCAAAACTGGGTGGTCAAATCAAAGCTGGGTGTTCCTGCATAATGGACGGTATATCCGCTCATCGGTGCTGAAATACCCGCACTGGTCTCACCCCTGGTTTCTATTATGCGGTTTCGTCAACGCTTGAGTCTTGAGCCTTCACCAATGAGAAACGACACGGTTTAGGTTTGCACCGTATTTTTTGAAACCTGGAAATCTACTACCGTGCCTAGATATATCTATGCACAACTGCTCAAGTACAGGGCAGTATAGCCCGTATACGGAACACATAGCACGGTTTTAATACTTTGAATGTCTATCAAGGAGGCTCATGTATGGATGAGGACAAGATACTGGAATGTTCTCTAGCCAGAAAGTTAGGTCAGCTAAACAGATAGCTGCTCATAATCTAGTTCTCCGTCCTGTATGAGAAAATTCATTTATAATGAGCGCTTACTGTACTGCAGTGAAATGAAATGCGAAGAGAGAAACCCTCAGCAATGGTAACTCTGATACAATACAGGAAAGGTCACCAAGATCAGATATTAGACCGCCCCATGATCTTGATCTGATCATCGTAGTCTCGAAAAGATCAGACCTCTGATCAGATCAGATCTTGACCATTAGATCAAGTAAAATGTATGGATGTTGAAGAATGATATCCATACATTTTTTCTGCTAGTTAGGTGATGTTCTTAATTTGTGTGGCTCTTGCAAACTTTTAGCAAAGGCAATCGCCTCATCAAACAAGGCAAACGTTTCCTGCTTCTACGCATACTTTAGGAGTCAAGTACACATCGGATGTTCTATATAGCTCATGATCTAGATCACACCCCTGTGATCTGTGATCCGATCTTAAGATCAGAATAGATCGCCATGATCTGGTGACCTTTACGATTTCCACTCTAGTGAGGAGCTCCTTCCACCATTGAGCTGTACGACAGGTCACGTCTTGTCACCATTCAGAGTTTTGCATTAAAGTGTATTCTCCCACCTTCTGTCTTTGCCTGGTTTGTTTCGCAGAGTTGCAGAAGATTACAGCAAAGCATCTATATCGTTCTGTTTTGAACCTCTCCCAAAGAGTACGACAAACTCCAGAGGCAGAAAAAGAGCCAATACCTCTGTATAGATTCCGCGGTACATCAAGTATATTTCCACTTTTTTAGAAAGCTGTATCTGTCCGGTTAAAGCGTTACACTACCTCCAAGTCATTTGCAGAATTTTTAAGGGAGACGTATAGATCCTATCACATGTCGACGAGTGTGAGTTCCGTAAAAAACACTGGATCGATACTGTAAGCTGCATTCCTTACAGTTTTCACATTACTGTCAAAAGGAAAGAAGAAAAACGATCTGAAAAGAACATATTCACAGACTTGATAGTCAGGCTTTGGGCTCAATAATGGGCTTAAAAAATTCCAAGAGAATCCTAGTATCTGGTTTGACTCTCAATTCTAACGGTATAGGTTCTCAGAATTCGGCCGACCTCATTACAAATGACACCATGCATGGTATCAAATTTCTGGTAGATTAATTCCAAGACAGCTCAAGTACGTCAAAGAATATTTAAGAACCTCAATTGCACTCGCTCCGTTCTGTGCGGCTCGGGATGGTGTACGGATATACTTTTGCATTATCCCATCTGATGGACCCATCGCAGTCTCACGATCTAACAAGCCACGTCTTCTACAAGGCATTTACTGAAGGGGCCTACTCGGATGTCACAATCAGTGCGTTTGAAAAAGAGTATAAATTGCACAAGCTCCTACTGGATCGTGCCGGGTATTTCAGATCGCTTTTCAATTGGGAATCTTCCCAAGGGCTTGAGTCCTTCACAGTTGAGTTTGACGATGAAAACATCACCGAAGAGTCTTTCCAATTGGCTCTGCGCCGTTTGTATGGAATGGGTGACTTCCTCGAAGAATCTAGCCAGCCCCACAACATGATAGCTGTAGGCTCGTACCTTGGGATGGAGGATCTCGTTTCTCTGGCTACAGACAACATCGTAGAGAATGTTTTAGACATGCAGAATGTAGCCATGTATCTCAGTTTTGCCTTCAACAACAACTACGGTAACTCGAGCGAAAGTATAATCGAAAGCTGTAGAGGTGTGCTGTGCTGCGATGGATGGCAGTGTGGCGTAGAGGGATGGCACGATATCCCAGCTAGTATTATAGCTGAGATTGTAGGACAGGATTACTTCTTCGTCCCCAGCGAGTGGGATCGATGTTTGTTTGTGATTAAGCTGATAGAAAAGAGGAGCCAGGACGATGATGTCAGTCTTCTCTATGACGTGCTTGATAAGCAGATTTCCTTTTGTCACTTTACGCCCGAACAGCTTCACCATCTGGAGGAGCTGACCGATAAAGAGGGAAAGCCGTATGTAGAAGCCATAATTTTGAAAAACGCCCTATGGCAAAGCATCTCGTTGCAGAGACGCATAGTGACGTCGTACGACACTCCGTCGTTGGGACTCGTGACCCCGAGCGCAGATAAACCGGAAAAGGAAAGACACAACGGCGACTGGTACAAAGTGCCTATCAAGGACGAAACCATAACGGGGACTCCTACAAATCTATGCAGAAATTCCAAGTCAAAGGACCAGCAACTTCTCCACTGGACGAGAATTCCTCCGTTCCGATTCTCCATAGCCTTTGCCAACGTGTCCTCTCTTCCAGCAGATAAAAGGGTGTATGCGAAAACGCTCTGGTACGCAGGCTCGTACTGGAACTTGTACCTACAGAAAAACAAGACTGAAAGAAAGGGGTTCCAGATGGGTGTTTATTTGCATCGTGCATCCAGTAGTTCTTCTTCCAAGAATGGCATTTTGAACCCTGACATCTTTGCAGACAACATTAACTATGCAGATTTGCCCAGAGTGGCTGTGGATGATGTTGCTGAAATGAAAACCAGTTCATCTTCTCCAGATACCTCCCTGGAGCACGTGGATGATGAAACAATGCTAGTTTCTTCAAGGGTTGAGGGTCTGACGCTGGCAGAGTACGATACCGTCTACGATTCGTGTGTGAGCAGAGGCTCTTTCTTGACCTACGAAGACCCAAGAACAACTATAAACGTCTACTTCACTATATACACCCCGTCGAGGAGACAGAGAACTAAAATTACAAGTTTCTCTTCCGCTCCAGACAACTTTAACCGGTCTCAGAGCTGGGGGTGGAAGAGTAACAGCATGTGCTTGTTTAACGAGGATGGCTCCTTCCCGGAGAATCACGATTCTCACCTAAAGTTTATGGTTGTACTGGGGAATATATAGGTTGACTGTCCTTCTAACGGAGAGGACAGTCATTGTCGGATACTATTGGTGCCATGCTGTCAATATTCGAGAAGTGGTGAGGAATTCTTTATCTTCCCGCTTCAAGATGGTCGAAA
Organism: Citeromyces nyonsensis; assembly: GCA_030580415.1. Lineage (NCBI taxonomy): Eukaryota > Fungi > Ascomycota > Pichiomycetes > Pichiales > Pichiaceae > Citeromyces > Citeromyces nyonsensis. Next base: position 20,727 of record JAKTTA010000303.1, read on the forward strand.
GGATCCATTATGAAAAAGAAGTATTGCAATTGGTATTTCTGTCGTTTTTACTCCATTTTTGACAGTCGGTCAAGAGAGGGACTTTCTGTGAGGTTTTATCACCAACCACTCATAGCCTGAGCTTCGAAGCTCTTCATTGGTGGCACATGCTTGTGGCACATTCGCGCAGATGTAGAGACAGCTCTACTGTGGCGGGTTTCACCCTTTCGGCAAACTGGATGTTTTCTACATCGGCACCACAGCTACATTGATAGTTACATGTGCCTTTTGTTGAACGTACATCGAATGGATATGGAAAAGCCTTCTGATTGAAAAGTCACTCCCCGGTTTCAAGGTGGATCTCCACACGCATTGAAAGTGTGTTGTGCTCGCCTTACATCAGTCAGAGTTATGGGTCTCACTAAATGAAGAATGCCAACCGAAGCAAAGTCATTCCAAAGTCTTCAGGAAGACAGCCATCTTTTTCTTTCAATATCTGAATGGATAAGGAATCTTCCTCATGGTTTGACTATTTTCAAAAGATCTATTCACATTGCAATGTGCCAAACTAGCATCACAGATTCTTATTGATGTGACTACGTGCAAAACTAGTTAGTGATAACGTGCAAATGTCGGCCTATCGATTCCTCTGAAACGTCACGGCTCCACAATGGGGCTACGACTTGATGGCATTTGCCATCACATAAAGGCATGGAACTTGCTTGCTCTGAATGTAGGCTGTAGTCTCCAACAATGACCATGCATTAAAGCGCTCCAGATCCGGACCTTTCCTCAAAGCGAGGGCATATATATAGATTACATTAGGGCTAGGACCTGACAAACCGATAATTTAGCCGCTGAAAAGCCCTAAAATGACAAGGCTCGAATGGGATCTAATGTAAACCATTGATTACGACGAAGCGTGAGCTGAGAGGCTATACTTTTGAAAGATAGGCAAAATCAAAGCTGGTGTAAGGATGTCCCTTGAGGACAAATTACGTGGGCCCTTTGTCGAGGACACATCGTGGAACCTTACAGCACCAACAAACGTCTCTAATTTTGACTGTGAGTTGTTCTTTTTCTATTCTGGATGTAATTTGATCTGCTGAGGGATCTGACCTTGAGCGAGGATCTGGAGCGCTTTACCTGGTATAAAGCCTACAGCATCGGTCCATTGTCACTTTCAAAAGTCATGTGTAATCAGAAACTCTCGTCGACTTACTTCTCTGGTTCTCCCACTACCCTTTGACTGGGCTTTTTTTCCTCCTCTTGGTCTATACTACAGTACTAATAGTCGTTCCGATGCCTCCCAATGCTGATCTCTCCTCAGTTTCTCTAATCATCAATTATGTGGTTTTACTTCTACTATCGAGCATAGGCGGGGGGGCAGTCTCCTTCTCACCGACCATGATCTGGATTTTATCAGAAATTTTATCGGGCTCTTGATTTGCCCTCTTATATGCTCATATCAAAGAAGTTAATGCTTTGTCTCTGAATCCAGTGCGAGTTTGTCTGCGCCTTCCTGAAATTAAATCAAGGATCTACGCATAATTTTAGTCGTTGTTTGTAAATTTCCTGCTCCAAAAAAATCTCATACTTCCTTAAACTGATTTAGTATCAATAAAATTCTATTAATCAGATTAAATATTCTTCTGGGTAATTTTAATAATTCAATTAATCTATAATATTAATCAAAATTAAATCTTCCCAGCCAAAGCTTGTAATAAATCCCTAATAAAGAAGAGTAATTAAATATACATTTCAATCCTAAACCCGTATCAGCTAATTAGGGTTTGTCAGTTTGTCAGTTAAAAGGTTATGTCAGCGGGTATGAAAATTCATTGTTGTTAGGGTAAGAAATTCGATTGATGGATATTGCACGTCAGAATCGACCTTTTGTCGTATGTAATGATACTTTAAAATAAAACAGCGAGAACCCATCCTTATATGCCTACCTTGTCTGCATTGCCGCCATTCCCCCTTTCCGTTATTGCCGAAGTCTGAAACGCATGGGAGACAGATCAGGCACCATTCATATGTTTGCCGAAGTCTAGACCAATGAATGGACAGATCAGGCAACAGATTCATGTACAAATGGTTGCTGTTTCACAACCCTTGTAAAACACACGTCATCGCGCATACGGTGATATGCGCAATTACGCAATAGCTTGTAAGCTACCTGAATC
>JAKTTA010000304.1:598-22700 GCA_030580415.1 Citeromyces nyonsensis
CTTTACTTTCAAAAGATTGGCAAACCAGAAGCAGGTGTTAGGATGCACTGGTGGACAATTTACCCTGAACGTGGAACCTTACACCATATACAAACTTCTTAATTCACCACCATATTTTCTTCTTCTTTTTCTATTCGGAATGTAATTTGATATGCCTGAAGCGTATAATGCATACAGAATTCACTCTCATCGATATGTAAGCATGATCAACATCCACTGTTTTGTTCTCCCACTACCTTTTGACTGGTCTTTTTTTTCCCCCTTCTCCGGCTATACTACACGGTACTAATGGTCGTACCGATTTCTCCCAGCCTTGAACTCTTCTTTGCTACTATCCATAATCATTAAGTGGTTCTACTTCCAAGAGCGTAGACGTCTACAGAAGCTTGAAGATTTAGGAAGGCGTCGTCAGAGAAAGAAGCTATCTCCTCCTCCTTCAATTTCCACTGACGCTTCTGCTTTTCTGAAATTCAAATGTCTGTAGTTGGCGTTTCGAGACAGCTTACAAAGAGGCATCAGCCGTCTGCTGTTGCTCTAATGCCTCAAGCCACTCCTTGACTTCAAGGTTTCATACTCACGCATTCACCCGCTGATCTTTGAGCATTCGTTACCCTCACATGACTCGGACCTCTCTTCCACTTCTGCTAAATCTTATCCTTCCTCTTTTTACTATCCCTCCTCTTCTTCCTCTACGCCTCTACATCCACTTGCTCCTTTGATTCACTCTCGCCTTCTCCTCCAAACCGCTTTTCTCCCCATCAAAAATCTAATCTGTGGAAGTCCCTCACAAAGCCCGGTGTACAGGCTTTGCCAATCCAGTCTTGCGATATTCGCGAGGAGTTCATTCTTTGAATCCTTGTAAAGGTGTGGCTCAGAAAGTAAGTATAGTGACGGCAGCTTTGCTGACTCTGATGATCTAAGAGAAGAAATTCTATGTCTTGTAAAAGATAAAATGTTGGAGCTAGAGCCGTATACTATACTAACCATAAAGAAATATCATAAAACCAGTTCGCGGTCCAGTATTACTGGATCAGAAATTAGAAAGGTGCTTACGTCGGCTTCTATACACATAAGGAGAGCACATTGCTACGTTATAGGGAGAGTTCGATCTCAGCACATCGGAGCTCTTCTATTATGTGAATCCATTAAATGTCTGCTCCACTGCTTGATACAATGCACTATGCGGAGCAACATGCAGTAGACCGTATAACCCTACAGGTAATGCGAAGTGGGTTCATTAATAGATCTGAAGATCGCCCTGATAAAACCGAAGTGCCTGAGGTTGCATTAGGCAACCCGAACCTCCTGCGGGTGACCTTACAAATCAAAATTTTATGACACATAATTGTATCGATTTAAGTTCGCTACAAAGATTGCCTATTCATAAGAATGGATAAGAATTATGCACTAGCTGCTCCAGGCGGATAGCTTATCTGCTGTAGGATAGGCGGGGTGCGCATTATGCTTTAAATGTAATCTCGCACTGCAATCTATGCGAGTATTGACTCTGTTGAGCTCTAGGCTGATGCATGTTTCGGATAAAAGGGGAAATGGCGTTGAGGCGTTCGGAGGTATATAAGGCTAGATTTCCGCACCAGGGAGACCAGATAGAACCATTATATTCACACCCACAATTTTGCCAAGGAACTCTAACACCAACTCTGATATATAATCTTAACCGAAGGGCCTTAATTGTCCAGTGCAGATCGTGTGCTTAATGTTTCTTTGGAAAGCAAGAAGCGGGAACACACATCACCTTTTCCGACCACTCCTCCTATGTGAAAATCCGAGTCACACGAAACCTAGAGGGGGGCCGAAGACTCTCCCCCTTTTCTTCTCCCACACTATATTGTTTTATTAAGGACCTCAGCAGGCTTTCAAATTTCCCTTTGATCTGCTCGAATCAGGCCATGAGACTTTATACTTTGTCTTTAAATCCAAATCAATGTCTCGAGAAGAATGAAAAAACATTCTGTGGAGGCTGGGTTCTGATGTGGCCTCTGAGCTGGCAGCACGACACCTTACAAAAATGTCTCTTTCACATGGTCTCTCGCAATAAATAATCTTTCAAGTCTGAAACCACGTCTGTGCAAATGTCATTATATCTACACATATGGACTATCCACCAAGCCATGCCCTTTGTCGCAACCGGACATCACCGTGCCTGCCATATTTAAATATAAATCATCCGCAATGATACATACCAGGTGAGCTTTATCCCAACACAAGCTCATATAAAATGACAAAGATATTGAGTACAATCAGCGGCACTTTAAAATTAGTTTCAAAGATTTATCAACTTACACCTCAGTAACGTCCTTGTGGCAGTTATCAAATTCACAATTCTAGACTTTATTGAAGGTTCAGAAGGGGTATTGAACCCTTGAGGTTCCGTGTTCCCCCAGCCTATTCTATTAAGGAAACGGTCCTCACTGAGAACTGCAATTCCGTTGACGAAAAATAAAACCACTTTTTGTTAATAAAAGCCGTGTGTGTAGTCAACATACCATAGAAGAAGGTTCCCAGTCCAAACATTTAGGGTGAGGTGTACGGGTGAGAACTGATCTTGCGAGTGCACCTGGAAGTTGGAGATGTCATTGAAATGCCCCTCATAGATTAGACAGCCATCAATCAGAGTAACGTTCAGAGATTTTCAAACAACAATACATCGGGGCGAAAGCATCTCTATAACAAATCAAAACAATAAGCTTGAGAACCTATGGGTAATCTACATCACAGTGAAATTTTAAAATGGAATGGAAGCTGTACAACTTTTGATTAAAGCTCGTCGTGAGCCTGTGAGTCAGCGGTGGAAGTCTCGCTGGACTCAGTCTGGGTAGAGTTCTCAGTGGGGGAAGTCTCTGTTGTGAAACTCTCGGTATAGCTTTCGGTAGAGGTCTCCGTGGCACTTTCTGCCGATGCACTCAAAGAGGACGACGCCATCTCTGCCTTTCTCCTTTCACGCAATTTTGCCCGGATATGCTTTGTGAGTACTTTTTGAAGAGACTCGATTCTCTCGTTGTGGACCCCCTTCAGCAACGACTGGATTTGGCCAAGTCTCAAAGTTTTCTCAGTAATATCCTCGTACAGCTCGAACAATCTCTCTTTTGTCCACTTGGAGAACTCTTTGGGATTCTCAACCATTTCCACAATCAGCCTGAACTTCTGGTTCAGCTGATCAAACAACAACTGCATCTCCTTTTCGTCAACTGTCTCTACACCTTTAATCTTTATTTTCGCAGACTCCTTCTGGAAATCCAGCCCGAAATCGGTAAAATTCTGGTACAGAGTGCTTGCGTCTTCTGACATCTGGAGCATAAAGCTTTGCAGAGTGTTGACAGCATCGAGTCCCTTATCTCTCACTTCAGACAGAACACCGGCATCCAGGTTCGAGAGACTGATGAAGGCTTCAATCTTCTGTTTCAGCTTACTGATCTCCCTCAACTTGGCAGAAAACTCGTCGTAACTTGAATCGTCACAGTCGTAATCCAGCCATTCCAAAAATTCGGAAACTTTGTTTGAGGCTTCGTCAATGTACAACTGAGAGCACTTTTCAAAGACAGAGCTTTGAGAAATGTAGTTGCGCAGGTCATAAACTGAGGCTTCAAGTTGGTTTTTCACCTCGTCAATCTCACGACGCTCCTTGTCCTGGTTTGCCAAATGGCGCAGTCTCAACGAAGATGTGAATTTGTCTTCTCTGCTCAGGGGGGGAACTGTGTTGTGGGATTCGAAAGAAAGACTGGTGGCCTTTGCGTCTGTTTCAAGTGGATCCTTGAGTTTCTCCATAACACCACGTTTACACTTGGCAGATACTTTTTGCAGTGAAAAAATCTTGTTGTCGTTCAGAGTGAAAGTGGCAGAGATTTGGGATCCGTTTTCACATTCTGAAGCAGAAATTACATTCTGCTGGAAAAGCTCCCCATTCTCGTACAGATCAATGTTGAAAGCCTGAGATGTGGTGACATTCAGTTCAACAATGCGAGATGCTGTAACACCAAGCACAGAGCCCTGAGGGAAAACATTAACAGTCTCGGGCTCATCTTGTACATAGTATCTCACGTCATAGTCAAAGAAGGAATGTTCAACAATGTCAATGTTCTTTGCTTTGAATTGCCCACTTTTGATAACCCCTCCAATGAGGGCACCCTGGACTGCAGATTCGTCAGCATTTACGTTTTTGGAAATCACGTCATCGCCTACAAGTGACGCCAGATGTTTCTGTACAAAAGGAGTACGGGTAGCTCCACCTGTGACAATTACAGATTCAACTTTCTCTACAGAGTGCAGCACATCCTGGACCGGTCTTACAAGACGCGGCATGATGTCCTGGTTGTACTCCTCGTACTCTTCCCGAGAAACCTTGCACTTGAAGTCGATGCTCTTGTATAGGGACTCGATCGAAACAGATGCGTCCTGGTTCGCACTCAAGATCATCTTTGCCTTTTCCGCAGCAAGCCACAGCTTGTTTTTGGATTTAGCATCGAGATCATGGCTCCTGAGCCTGTTGTGCTGTGCGAGAAACTTTTGTGTGATAATTTCACTCACACTGTCCGTCAAAAGATGACCTCCTAGTGTTTCGTCGTAGGCCAAGTTTTCAACCTCCAGAATAGGATCCTTGGCTCCTTTGCGAACAGAAAAAAGAGTCACTTTTGTGGATCCGGCCCCCATATCGTAGATCACGTGATACTGCTTCTCTGTATTGTCAAATACCCTTGAAGAGATGTAGTTTAAAGCCACAGCGGTTCCGTCGTCCAAAAGGTTTAAGACGCGCATTCCTGCAACCTCAGCAGCATCACTCAGAACTTGTTTTTGAGCCTGACTGAAAAAGCCAGGAACCGTAAGCACAATCTGATCCACTGGAACAGGAGTCTTACTTCTCATAGCAGACTGAAGATGCGATTCGGCTCGTTGCCGGATATCTGAAAAAGTCATGGCAATTGTCTCCTGGATGGAGAAATTACCAGCTTTGCCAAAATCTAGTATGGAATGATCTGGATTTCCCAGAAACCGCTTGAGATAGAACGAGCAGCTCTCTGGGAAGCGCGCCATTAATGAAACCGCCCCTGATCCATAAAACCGTTCCACCTCGGGCTTTCCAGGACGTATAGCGATTCCTGCCACTTCTTTACGTTTGGAGTCAGGAGTGAGCACGATCTCGGATCGCACGTTGGGTCCAATCAAAGCAGACTTGATGAATTCCTGACCGTAATCAACTCCAAGAATAGCACAAAACACAGCAGTGGCAAAACATAGAGTTGAGATGATGCTGGAAAGTCTCATTAACACGTATGGTCGTGTGCGGGAGAATTATGCAAGGTTGACAGGAAAGAAGGTGTTGATGTCAGAATGTGATTATGAATTTTCGGTGTTGATTGGTAGGATTTCGGGTTTAGTGAGGTGAGAAGATGGTATGGACTTTTTTTGGGGGGATATGATCCTCTATTATTTCTTGTCAATTTGGTGGTGTAGGGGTAGTGCTTGATTTTTCTTTTGGCGTGGGAAAATGATCCGATTTGTAAGAATTGGTTAGTTCTTCTCTGCATTGTCATTATTTTAGGAATGTGATGATTTTACTGGCCTCTGTAATAGATGATGATTTCTGTAATTCCATCCAGGTTGTGGCTGTAGATGCTCTCAGCAAGTTACGAGCAATGAGGAGCTCGAGAATCTACCTATCATATCTCTTTCATCACAAACCTAGTGTAATTATCAGAGTATATAATAATATACTACTCCAAAAGGGACATTGGGTGAGATATTGGTAAGGCCAGGACCACCAATCCATGATCTGACGAAAGCTCCACCATTGATTTCTGATCGTGGAGCTCAAAAGCAGAGTAGCGGGGTAGAATAGCGGGGCAAGTAGGCTAGAAGACTTAGTATTTGGCACTCTAGGGTGTCATCCTTAGAGTGGTCATGTCATGTTGTCTTCTCTTCGAAATTACTCACCATGTAGAAAACAGCATCCTGTCATGATTTCTCCTTGAGTAAGCACCGCGGAGCAGGACAAGATCATAATGAAAACAAAAGTAGTTGTCGAAAACGGATATACCTAGGAGACTTTGTGAAATATGGTGTTCCTTCTGAACTAATGTACGGGATTTCCAACAAATGCAATTCTTATTTTCAAACTGCACTCTTGTTTAGCAAAGTAGCTAAGATCCTGAGTAGACATCGGGGATGATAGCTGACCTGTCATTCACTTCAGGAATCGACTGACACTACAAACGAGCTTCTCCTCTCTGATTAACAGACTCGTTTCAGGTATTCTTGTGATTGCAACAGCCAATGCTCTACAGTGATTTACCTTATACTAGGACCTGCATGTGCAGATCTTCGAAATGCACCATCCCTTGCACAACGAAGTGGGATCAAGAAATTTGCCGCCGTCCTGCTTTTCCATTCGAACTCGTCAAGCACTTCAAACTGCGTCATCTTAATCAAATGCCCGGTAGAAATGACCTCACCAGCGATGACATAATGTTTCGTATTGCCTGAATGAAAACCTGTGTTTTGAAGTATGAGTGGCATATCGAGGTCCAAGTCTATATAATGGGCTCACGAAACAGCTCCACTGGCGGCAGTCAAACCGCTGGACACTTGATCCGTGGATTTGTCTGAATTACCTTCACACAAAGGCTCCCAGCTCTTATGAAGCCGAAAACACATTCCTTATCTGGACCATGCCTTTGTACAAACCATGGTAACCAGTTTGACGTGTGATTCCTGCTCCCTCCATTCAGATCAAGTGCTGCCAGTGGATATCGGCCAATCGATAAGCCAGTGAGATAGGAAAGATGGCTCATAATGAGACTGCTGCTTTCCCCTGGAAAAACAAAAGCACAAATCTCAAGATTATAGCTTCTCGGTTAAAGCATCCCACAACTGCAACCCATCTCGCTAGCTGATGAGGGATTCGTGAATCAATAAAAGCACTACTTACGTATATAACAACGTAGGTAGACCAAACCGTATCAGCTTATTTCCAGGGGCAGCCACAGAGTTGCTACACCCAACACAGCTACACCTAAACTTTTATCATGGTTCAAATCGACCTTCAATTAGACTACGATGATTTTCAACAAAAAAAAAAAAACTTTCCCATCCAGCATATAATTCACAATATATATCATCCCTTACCATGCACAGACAAAACTACGGACGTGAGTATACCTTACCCGATTTCTAACACACAGCTCCCAGAAGGGATTACGCTCCTTCAAGAGGACGGGGCGGTTACAGAGGTGACAGAAGAGGCGGACCGATGCGTGGAGGAAGGGGAAATTTCAGGGAGAGTAACGACAGAGGGAGAGGACGGGGATTCAGGGAAAGGGAAACCACTGGAAATTTTAGACCAGACGAAGATCTAAGTGATGTGATAAGTTTGAACAAGATAGACAGATCTTCCTTCACCCTGTGGGACAAAGTTCCTAAAGGGTACGAAAAGGTTTCTGTAGAACGGGCCAAACTCAGTGGGTTGTTCCCACTTCCAGGTGCATCTACGGGCACCATCGACATGAACAAAGTTGACAACATGGTTTCCCAGGGAGAGGGAAAATTGCTGCAAGATATACTGAGAGATAACTGTAAGCTGGAGACTAGTAATTCCAAAAACGCCAGAAGATGTATTGTTCTGGGAGACTTTACCAATGTGGAAAGTGTGGTAAAATACATTGAAGAGTTTGTCGCATCCACAAAGCTTGACTTCACACCTGCCATGCCGATAATACAAAAGCATGTTTTGAGTGAGGATAAAAAGCGGCTCGTCTTGGAGGTTTCTGATTTCCGCATCGCCACGATCATTGTGGCGATGGACTCCAAATTCATCGACTCGCTCAACATGAAAATCAGAGTCACAAGACCGGGAGAGTACATTATTCCTCATGAGGAGGAAACCGCAGCAGAAGAAGTAGGTAAAGAAGAGCAGGCGGATCATGTGAAGTTGGAGAAGGAGAATAACAACTTGTCGAAAGTGGAAATCTCGTCAAAGGTGCTAGACGGACCCAACAAGATAGCAGTGACAAACATCGAGCAGTCTCGGGAGGAGCTTTTAAAGGTTTTGCAAGAGTTTGGAACTCTGAAGGGCTTTGAGCTTCTCTGTGACGAGTCTGGGACGAGTAAAGGGATCGCATTTTGCGAGTATGTGGATTCTTCCACTTTGAACGTGGCCGTTCGCGGACTCAGTAAACAGCACAGAGTGCACTGTTTCAAAGTTTGTGACGGGATGAAACAGCCTATCGAAATCGGGTACAACTCTCTGCCTGAAGCTGCAAGCGGAAGCGGAGTTTCTACGCATCCCGAGTCACGCGTGCTGCAGTTTCTCAATTGCATCACAATCAATTCAGACTTGGTTGATAACTCCACCTACAACCTCATCAAAAGTGATTTTGTCGATGAGTGCAAGAAAGTGGGGCAGGTTATAGATTGCTTCATTCCTAGACCCCCTGCAGACTACAAGCCGTACATGATTGACGAGCTGAGTGCCGAGGTGGGGCGGATCTATGTGAAGTTTGGGTCTGTGGAAGCGGCTACAAAAGCCATGAAGAGTCTGGCTGGTAGAACTTTTTCAGAGCGTACGGTACTTGTTACTTATTTCAGTGAGCGCGATTACGATGCAAAGATTTTTTAGTCATTGGGTACCTGAAAATAGGGGCGAGCCATTTTCTTGAGTGTTTTGGTTTTTAAAATTCGGTGAGTATCTTCTGTGTAGCCTGAAATCAATGCGTATATGGTTACAATGTTTTGAAGAATTATTGTTACAGCTTTTTGAGGTATGAGATCAACTTGTGCATACGCTTTTCAGTCCTCATGGTAGAGTTTGGCCCCAAAAGCCATTAATACATTTCTCTAATTGAGCTACTTTATTTAGAGATTTGGACTTTTTTAGTTTTCATCAGGCAAAGAAGAACACTTCAATCTGTTGATCTTTATTCTACCAACAGATTTGAGTGTCGTACTGATACGTGATATGGAAGATATTGAAAAATACCGCGACGAGACGATGTGCAAGGTGAAAAAAAGTAAGGGGCTTTCTTGGTCGGTACACGACACAAATTATGGTGTAAGGATCAATCCACCAAGTTTGTGATTTATCTTTTCGATGCTCGCACACCATCCAGTGACGATACCAACTGGAGATTTGCAAGAATGATTATTTGTATACTATTGTTTTCAGAACTTGAACTATACCTTAATCACCCCCTTCAATATGAATATTTTCGGGAAATATCCCTGTAACGAAAGATTCATGGAAACTAGGAAATAAATATAGCTGGCACGGTGATGACGGGTTGCGACAAAGGGAATGGCAGCATATTTTGGATCCGCGCATCGATAGCACGAATACAGGTATAGATACAGGCTATTGTCAGTCCCGTAGAGTCGATGCTATTTCGAACAACCTTTTGTGGTCCTTTTTCTCTCTTTCATGGCCCAATCTTTGACCCGGGTGGACCTTCTTGAGAAGTCCAAGCAAACACGTAAATCTGTCAGCCTTTCGAATCCAAAGCCACGAAAGGCAGCCTTGAAGCGACATCAGAGTTTCCAAATTGAACCGCTACCTTTTCCAAAGTATGACTTTATGTTAGTTGCGGTACATGCAAGTTTCAAAGGAAGTTGCATGATGAGAGATGCCTTCACAGAGCACAAGTACGGCTCATCAATCGAAGCACCACAGTACTTGATACCGAAGTAATAGATGGACTCCTTTCAGGGTGGCACAGACAATACTTCCAGCACCATTGACAAACCAGCTTCCACGCGACGGTTGTTCGTCAACTTGAGAATCACCGGAAAGCAAAATGATTTTAAAAGAACCACTTTTGCGAATTTCTCTTTTTCAATCGGTTTGTCTCCTAAGCTCTTTTCGATATCCGACTTTTGCTCACAACGCAGAGCAAGCTGCATCCTCCTCATAATCTTTTACTGAGTCCAATAAATGGTATAGTCAAAGAAGAGCGGTTCTTCTGGAGCGATCGATATTCCGCAACAGCAAGCCCTTTTCACGGCGGTCTGCGACGCGTGGCTTTTTGTCAACAGCCAGAGAAATTTGCAGATTGAGGAAAACCAAAAGGTGACATCTTATGACTCGAAGGAAGTCTTATGGATCAGAAACTCTGTCACACAAAAGACATGCTTAACCGGAAAAGAAGCCGCAAAAGCGAAATGATGCTGTTTCACCTAATCTTCAGCTTCCCCACTTGTAATTTTGTCTTTTCTGTACTTTTGAGGTGGCAGTCTGCTTTAACTGGAGAATGGTATGTCGACACATCCCTTGTCTCTCAACTCAGTATTCAACTCACTTGAAAGGCTCTTTAGACGGTGATAACTGCTGCAAAATCATGAACTTTCAAGCTTAAGGGAAACTGCTTGGCTCATACTAATTTTAAATTTGCGATGAGCCATCCAAACATTTCACTGATGGCGATGACGCTAATCAGTCACACAGATGGACATCTCTGCTATGACTAAACTACCAATTTCGGCGATACCCGTTCACAACAACCCGAGACGCTAGAATTAATCGTCAGTGCTAAAATTTCAATCATTGCGTAGAACCACCTGAAAAGCTTTCAAACTTTCCTACTCAAAATCCGTCCAGCTTTTTAGGGCAGTCGCCCAGAACTGGTCTACCGCTTTCATTCGAAGCCAGCGAGCATGGGTACGCTCCAGAGTGCGCGAACGACTAGAGATCTTGTGGTTCGTAGAATTCAATCACCTACCTCGGCAGAATAATAAGACACAGTCATTTACAGTCAAGATATCTCTGACTGATTCCGGCCCTCTTGTACAGTAGAAAAACCTCACACTGACAACATCTGTAAAAGTCTCCCAATAATCTTTCCAGTGCCCTCTATGCCCTTCCGCTTACTATATTTCATCAATTACACTCTCGTCGTAACCGTGCCTCACCAGCAGATCATAAAGCGGACTAGGCAGCTTTGCCACAAAACTAATAGCCAGTTTGATCACCTCGGTCGTCTTCAACTCCGGAAAGTCTCTCAACAACGTCATAGGGTTACTGCTGCTCATAAGCTGGTTGCGGATCAGGATGAGCTGCGCAATTACAACAAGCACATTCATGTGGCATCCGTAGGCAAATAAAAAGTCCCACAGTTCCAGAACTTGAGAGAGGGGAGGCGTACAAGCACTCAGAGTCAGCACAGAAGGAAGAGCGTAAACCTCTGTCCGCAGCATCTTTGACTGGAAGTACTCGTACAGCTTGCGGTCGATAATCTTGAGACAGATATCCACAAGTCGCACCCCAACGTGAGCTCCGCGGATAGTGGGTTCCACGTAAAGCGGGATGTATTTGGTGAGAAGGGTGGCGAAGAGCACAAAAGCCTGTGGCTCGGATTTGCAAGCGTATAGAAAGGGAGCCATAAGCACATTCATCCCTTGTACATAAGGTGAGATGTGCTGGTCATTACCAACAAACCATGCGAAACTATTTAAAGCTCGGTTCAACATGGAACGAGAAACCCTCTGTTCGAAATCGGCATCGCCTTTGAAGGTTCTACCCGTGTCGTTTACGATTTTGTTATACGAGCTAGACCTGCCTTTTTGGACAAGATGAGTATACACATCAGTAGAATGATGCGGAGCAGCACGAAGTAAAATAGACCAAACGTATGGGCGATAAGGACACGTTTGTTGATCTGGAGGCACTTTTAAACCTTCTGCTAGAATCATGTATCGAAGCTGTGAAAGTCCAGACGACGTAATTACCTGATTTGAGCTGATAAATTTTTCAATAGCATCTTTTCTTCGTCCTTTTCTGTGAGATATTGTAGATGATTTGTGTGATAAGCTCATGTGTTTTTGTTTGAGGGTAGTTCAGGGGAAACCCTCTGAATTTGTGATTATTACTGAAGTGCCCTCCAGATGCACTTATATATATTCTGAGTGGTAGTTGCGCAAATGCCCCTCAATGTATGAGATGCCCACAGCTGCTACTGAATAAAGCGAGCTTGGTACCGCTTCATCATTCTTGTGCGATAATGCGTATTGTGTTTTTACGCTAGAAAGAATGCGTTCCAGAAGTACACTGTCGCCCAAGTTCAAGCCTTTTTACTGAGGTTTCAGTCGAGCGATTATGCGTTTACAGACGTCTTCTTTCTTGATATCTGTGAGATTTGGGCGATCTTTATAATATCAATTCCGAGATCCCTACAACATAACTGGTTTTGTATACATCTGATCTTGCCATTTTCTAAGCTTTTCAAACTTTAAACAAGGTTGGATCTCAAGCTGGTGAATGCAACATTTATGCAACATTTGAGCCCTTTCTATTACCGAGGCGAAGCAGAAGTGATGGTGAGAGTGTGAGTAGTGCACCTAATGGGAAAGGATGACGATCTAGATCATGACCTATATAAAAGATGTGATATATATACATGAAGCAAGGCGCCGAAGCGGAAGGCAAAAGACTTTTGACTTTATTGCAATACCAAGTTTAATTTTTTGCAAGAGCAATTCAAATGAAGAGCATCAACCACACATAATTTGTAGAAAAAATGTATGGAAATCATTCACCTCCATACATCTTACTCGATCTAGATCTGATCCGATCTGATCTTTTTGAGACTACGATGATATGATCTCAATATCAGATAAATACCATGCTGGAGTGACCTAAGACCAGTTCTTGGTGACCTTTAATCACCAATGACTCAGCAACTTAATATCCTGGCCGTCAAAACCGAAAAAAGGTAGTTGAAGGCGAGCTTGGCTTGAAATATTAACTTGTCAAAAAATGCATCTAAAAAGATCATTCTCGCGAAATGAAGAACCTCTTTCTAATTGCCTGATTGAGGAACTGCTGCTGTTCCACCATTCAAAATATCCTCTCCATTGAAAGGTTTCCTAAAGTTCCTCCCTCTATTGAAAGTTCTCTCGGTACACATCTCAACTCTACAACCATCAAGATCTACATTTCCAATTTTTAGACCCCTTTTAAGTTGATCCACTCCTTTCAATCTACTCGCTCGCCTCCTCTTCTAATATCGCTCTAAAGGAAAAAGGCGCATATGGATAACCCTCACCCTGGAAAAACTTTGACATGGCTTCGACCCAATGCAGTCTGAGAGAATGCAGCATGGCAGAAGTCCCCTCCATCACCACTAAAATACACACAGTGAGACAGAACCACGCGGCAAAGAGAAAAAAAACCATAAACACACCAAACTTGCCCGTCATGCCAAAAGACCCGGCTATAGTCATCGACCACAGCACTGACGAGAGTTGGTTGTGTGCCAGCGACAGAGCCCACAACCGAAGATAAGATGCAGTGTGCGAAACACAGTTGAGACAAAACTCAATCGTGTGGATCACCTGGTGGATCATCACGTCTCCAAAACTAAACTCGTCATGAGGCTCTTCTATATCCTGTATGACAAAGAACTCGTCCGAGTCGTTGCTTTCCATGGCCTCCTCCTCAACCTGACTCAGGTGCGAAGAGTGGTTTTGGTCGTGGAGGTCCTTGTAACCCAAGGCCACAGAGCGAGAGTTTTGCTTCTTCAGAGTCAAAGGCTTGTACATAAGAAGCCACGGAACACATACTAGTGCAATCAGTAATAGAACAACCTGGACAAACCCTTGGCCGCGGTAGAGATGCTCGTCCACCTTCCCGGGAGACAGAAACATGTTGATGAGCATGTTCAAGAGTCCCGGAGCCGGCTTGCTGATGGCTATCCAGTCGATGCACCACTTGTAGACAATGGTGAGAGAGAGGTAGCCAAAGATGGACTGCATGAAGAGTAAGCCCGGAATGAAGTTACCAACGATGTCAACCTTTGAGCGGAAGAATCGGTAGTTCACCAGAGAAAACATAAAAGAGTACGTCATGTGTATGAACCCGATCAAGATGGAGAGTTTCATCTTGTACGAATTGAGAAACAGCAGGTTGTTGTCGGTTCCGTGCCAGGCGTAGTCAATACCAAAAGGGTAGACTCCTTTCTGGGAAGCCTCCACTGTTTGGCCGTCTTTGAAATCTGACGGCCATTTCCAGCCAGTGTGGAACAAGGTGAGAGACCTTGAAAAAATATCGTTGTACAAAAGCCCCGTGTAGATAGAAAACGCTCCCATCAGCACCAAAATGTATCTTCCCGTAAAGGCCATGTCAAAGATCTCGTTTCGGGGAGACTCCTTAATCTTGCGCTCGTTCAAAATCATGTACAGGGCTGCCAAAAATAAGATAATACCGTGTCCCACGTCTCCAAACATGATGGCAAACATAAAGGGGAAAGTGACAACTGTGGCCAAACCAGGGTTCACTTCCTGGTACGTGGCGATTCCGTAGGCATCTACAATGGACTGGAACGCGTCTGTGAACTTGTTGGTCTTGTGGTAGGTGGGAGGGACTCTGTTTGTGTTTAGTTCGTTTACCACCGAATTTACTTCAGATCCAGAAAGAGCAGTCACTTCGCGCAAGTTGGTTTTTAGCTCGTCGATGTCGGTTTTAGGGATCCAGCCCTCTGCTATAAGACACCTCCTCGTTGAGTCGTAGTTGAAGTTGTTCATGGTGATGTAGATGTGTTTTTCCTTCAAGACACAAACTTTCCACCTCTCGATCTGGGCACAAACCTCGGAAAGCTCAAGAACGAGCCGCTCCTGAGTGCGGTCAAGCACGTGATGCAGATCGCTGATCTTGCCATTCACCACAGACACTTCCTCCTGGTAGATGTCGTAGTGCGGGTTGACGGTGTAGAGTGATCCATCCAAAGCCTGGGCGGTTCTCTTTACCTTCTGCACAAGCGACTCGCCGTGAGTGAATACTATAAAGATGTCTTTCAGTTCGCCATTTACAGTTTCTTCGATAGGGACATGGTTGATATAGAGATTCCCCCTCAGCGATCTCCACAGGATTTTTTCCAAGATTGGGTACTTCTCCCTGGGAATCGTCCCCACTACGAAATTCATCGTGGCAGTCAACGCATAGAGGTCTTCGCCAAAGTGTCCCTCTTCAAGAGCTTGTTCTTCCATCAGAAGATCATCTTCCTCCATTGAGTTTCTGAGTCCTTCAGTCACGTTTCCCATTTCGAAAAACTTGCGAGATCCATTCAGAACGTGTCTATGCTCTACGAGGGAGTCGAATCTCTGCTGAAGCTCTTTCTTGGAAGAGTCCATGGCGCGCACACTACTTTCGTAACTATCGATCAGCTCCACCAGGTTAGAAACCTCGGCTGCTGGCGGGACTCGGTTCAAGGAAAGGGGAAGTACATAGTCGGACGGCGGTTCTCCCGTGGCATTGGGCTGATGGCTGTGGGCTCGAAATGAGTCCATGGCATTGTAAGCCTTGATTTTCAAAGACTGCTCGGAAACAACTTGTTCCAGAAACCTCAGCTGCCGTTCAACATTGTCAAATCTTCTGATTTCTTGGACAAACGAACGTTGGAAAGTACTCACTTCGTTGTTAAAGTCCCGAAAGTGTATGGCGCCCATATCGCCCAGCATGAATACAACGTCACGTGCTATCTCCATTGAGATGTACAACTGCACAAGCGACATATCCCCAGAGCCTGACGGTTAGTGGGGGGATTGATGGGTACTTACGGAATATAGACTCATTTTTTGAGGACATGTGGAGTTTATCGTGGTTATCGAGCTGGGTTCGAGTCGTGGGGTGGTTATTTTCCTCACGAGGCTTTGAAACGAAGCGGAAAGGAGACGAATATGATGCATGAGGTGAGTTCAAGTGGAAATTAGTTTCTTAAAGAGGGAAAAACCTTAAACGTTGTAGTTCTATCTTCAAAATTGAGAAACCTGTAATGTGATGTGCATTCTTCATGGAAATTGAAGGGCATTTTCAAACATACTCTTTTCTCGGAAAGTGAGCAGAGCCAATTTTCTTTACAGAAAATGTCAAACAATGCATGAGTGTAATTTTCTTGTCTTTGGCATTGACACTCTTCATGTGCAGCATCCAGTCGTTAGGTATTGTATCACAAAAGAATTTTCTCGCGCGCCATTCTTCAGATATATATGGCAGATCAGTTTATGGAAGCTAAGGTATTGCAATGCCACCGCTTTTTCCCTGGTCATGCAATCAGGTTGGCGGCTCACGGGGGTGTGTCTTCCACGGCACACTCATGCGGTGTAGGTTTGCTAGCCTTCCGAACTGAGTAGAAAGCCAAAGAGGCTGAATGACTGTGCTTTTGACAGAGTCCTCGCTGCGTGTGTATTCCATGAGTTTGAACAAGCGAAAAGTTTCTTCCGCTTAAACAATCAGCACGGAAAAGCATAAAGTTGATTTTTATACGAACAACTCTATGTTACTTTGGCACTTACCTGATACAAGGTTAGTAAAGAGTATATCTCCCTACACGGCTTCTGGGCAGCAACTGAGAATCCGCAGAGTTTGCTACAAAAATCTGAAGGTTGAGAGCAGAAGGCATGTTATACCTGGTCTAGCGCGTGTTACAGAGTGTTACTTAGAAACCCATCGTGCAAGAATATTTTTTCGCATGTGGGATTTGTTTCAACTGTCTCTACAACTTTGACAGCATAATTGTCAAAGTAGTATTACTCATCACCTAGAATCCCTACCTGTCTTTCTCTCTCGCGAGCAATGGATTCCAGGGAAAATCAAAGTCCCCGCTCATCTTTGGCTCAATAGAATAGGGCTCATTTGATTGGTTTGGGCTTACAAGGCAGTTCTCATGTAAGCCTACATCTCTCACAATCACTCGACGTATGTCTCCTTAGATGTACTGTCAATTCACCACCATGAATATTCGCTCTTTCAGAATTTTATTGTCTGAGCCTCATAAATGTGCGGGAAAAAAGGTCTATTCACAGCGAAAAATGTCTGCCGTACGATACAAAAAACGAATACACTGGTTATCCTGATTTTAAGTGCAATATTTTGTCAGGCGCTACTCATAGTTTTGAAAATTCAGTTTCCCTCGGTGACAATCGCCATCTCCCCCCTCAAGATGTCCGGATGTCATCCAACCATGATAGATGAACCGTCCTTCTTCTTTCCCGACACCAAAGCCGTTGACTTCATCTCTCAAGAGTTCCCACCGGAGCTGGTATCAATAGAGCATGCGGAAGTCACCGGGTTCGAGATATATCTCGTAGAGGAGTGGGTTCTGGAACGAAAGCTGGGAACGGTAATCACAACTTTTACCGGCAACAACTGCAACAAGATCAAGGGGTACAAACTACGGGTAAACTGCGCTGATCAGCAATCCTGGCCACGCTCGCTAAAAGTTTACTTTCAAGAGGTTCTAGAGACACAGCACGCAAAACCCAAGACAACTTCGGACGGTACGCTTTTTGTAAGCAATCTATCGCAAATCCCCAATTGCCTAAATTTAATTGCAATCCCAAATGGAGACGTTGCTGGGATTTGGGAAGTTTTCGTAGTGAATTTAAACCTGAAAAGAATGAGATGCGGTGGGAGATCGGTTCTAATGCTGGCATCTCCAACAAAATCCATGTGCGACAAGTTTAAACAGGTGTATAGGATCCCACCTCAAGTGACCATACTGTATGCAGCAAGAGAGCTGGTTCTCCTTCTGCAGGTTTGTCTGTACTACTTTGATCTTTTGAATCCCATATTTGCCGACGGCCTGCTTTGCGACAAGACAAAAGCGGGAATTTCCGACTGGTGGAACATGATTGGGTTTCGGCACTACGGGATCAAACCATCCACGTCCGATTGGATGAGTCCCACCACCGTGGCGGCGATAATCGGGTTTATCCTCAGTGTGCGCATCCGGTTTAATCTCGTAAGCGGCAGCATAGACGTGCCCAAAGATATTTTTGACGTGCAAGGGTTTAGGGTTGCTATTGGCCAGTTCCAAAAGTACACGAAAAAGGCATCTTTCAGTGTGAACATGCTTTCTGCTTTGGGTGGAGGGTCCGGCGACTACTCCAGCCATAGCTGGAAGCTTGATTTCGACACTATTGAGGATCTGCTTACTTTGACCGACTCCAAAATCAACACCAGTCAGCATTTGAAGAAGGATTTCCACAAGATGAAAAAGATGCTGAAGAATACCGTTTCCGACTTGAGTTCCGGAAGAGCTTTGCATTTGAACGGGATCGGAGAATCGATGCTATCGCACTCAAACCCTTCTTCCAGTGTCACCAACGATGTTAGTGTTCTGACGGAGCTGGGGAGTCTGGAGCTCGAGACTATGATCCCGCACATCTTTGGAAAGAGGCTGTGCTATCTGTGGAGGGGAGAGGGCAGGCCCGTTGACTTGAAGAAAGGCACATTATCTTTCCAGGTTATGAGACAGTTCCAGCAGAATTTCAAGTACAAGCAGCCTCCGCCATCTTCTCATCAAGAAAAGGTGGAAGATCCCACCTCAAGTGTTGACTCGTTTTTAAACCTGCAAAAGACGCTTCAGACTGAAAAGTCCATGGAGCCGTCTTCAGTAAGCCCATCTCCTCAGCAGGAACCCTCGCATTTTGACGAGCACATCTATGTACTTTTAGCAGACAACGACCTCAACTTTCGGGTGAACCTTCAGCGGCGGTGTACTTTTCCGTACACTGCGAATGATGTGAATCTGAAGCTGGTGGACCACTCAAAGCCGTGTAAGCCTCACCGAGCCACGGTTTTGAAAAGGTGCGCCACTTTCTCTGCCATCGAGGAAGGGATACTCACGTGGCAGTACCCCTTTTCTTCCTCGGTGGGCAAAATGGCAAAGGAGTTTGTCAAGACCAAGATGGCGTTTAGGGAAAACTTTGTCGCACGAAAAAGCCAATTGGAAAAGAGTCGTCAATGTAAGTTGAACGTCTTTCTGGCTAAACCAAACGTCAAACTCAACCATAAACTGTCTCACAAGCAGATTGAAGAGATGGAGAAACGTATCGAGTCGCGCAAGGATATTCTGGAACTGAAACTCAAAGACATAGAACTGGTCAACTCGAGACTCAACTACGAGCTGCGTCTTTTGTCCCTGAAAACTAAGGAAGTTGAAGAGAGTCTGATGCAGCTGGAGCAGTTCAAAATCAAAAATCTGTTGGATAGACTGAGAGCCTATGATAACGTATACAAAGTGAGCCTGAAAATGCGGCTCCGCAAAAAGGATAAGGAGTCACAAAAGTCCATGTGGTGGATTTTCCACACTCTATTCGAATGGCTGATTGATCTTTGGTTTGTTTTACTTTTGCCGCGACTCGACTCCCACAAACTGAAAAAACTATGGCGGAAAGTGGACCCAAACGACAAAATACCTCAAATGTTAAGCTCTTATGGCGAATCCAGGGAAACCAACTCTGAAAAGTCTTCAGACTAACTCTTTGTCAAACTCTTGAGTGGTTTCAGCTATTTTACTCATACACAATGCATATTTTTTTTCGAACTCAATCTCGGAGTCTTTCAACTGATTGATGCTCTCCTGCAAAGCCAGCTTTCGTTTTGAAAATTCAATCTCCTTCTCAAGATTCCCTTCTTGCAAATCCGACTGTTTTGCAACAAGCGAGTCTTTGGCAAAACTGAGCAGTTGTTCGTTTTCGCCTAAAGAGAGTTCTAGCTTTGTACTGAGAAATTCTTGTCTTTGCAAGTGAGCTATTAAAGAAAGGTTTTGGCTTTCTAGCGAGATTACTTTTCGATCAGTGTCACTAATCGGCTCCCCATTGGATGTGGGCTTTTCGCATATTTTCTCCAGCAAGTCATTCAGCCCTTGTATATCCTCTCTTTGTTTGGCAAGGATAGCCTCCAAAGATTCAGAGAGGGCACCTGCTTCAGCCAGTTTATTCATTATGCATGTCCCTATATATATGGTATTTATATATGGGGTTCCGAAGACTGTTGCATATTTGGACATCAATAGACTTAAATGTCTGGATACAACATTGTCCTCCGGTTCACTAACCGCACGTGATCCAAATTCTTCTCTGCTGCCGCTTATATTCTATTCTGTTTTATGCCCTTTATAAGGGGGCATTTCTGACCATTTAGGGTGTCGATTCTTTTAGTGTTTTAGCTTCTTTGAGCTTTATAGTTGATATATTCGTTATTTTCTATTTTGCTCATCCACGTGCTATATCTACACTACTTCGGCCAACTCTTGCTGTTCTCGATCACTCAACTAGGAGGTCATTGAAACAGTCACTTTCTGTGGTTACCAAATTATACTACAAGACGATATGCTCTGAAATACCAGAACACCAGAAATGTCGAAAAGAATCTCTTTATGTGAGTTTATATCAACTCATCTTAAGTCTATTGGATCTGTTCTAAGAGGTGCCTTCACAGGAAAGATTCAGGCCATTGCAGAAATCCACCATGTGGTGCACACTATATACTCTACCATTTCCGTGCATACGATATATTTATTTACGTACGAAACTGGGAATGACCTTTCGAACGCCTTGACAAAAATGGGGAGAACAATGCCTTGGGAGAATTTTTGTTTATGAGAGGACCATCGATTGAATGAAAGAAATAATTAAAGAAAGCCAATATAAAAAAATTCATTAAAGCTTTTGGGTAGAGGAAAAGAAAACGAAACAGTTGCCTGTATAGAGCATATAGAGGGATTGATACATCTAAAAGAAAAAAAAAAAAAGATAAAACGGCTCAGTTCTTCCCGGTTTCCAAAAGCCATTAAACCAAGGGACAATTAGTCAGTTGCAGTATATATTAAAAGCCTTTCTTCGCCATCGAAGGGTGCGAAATTAACTCGCATTTTCTTTCTTTTTGAAATTAAAGAACCCCTATGCCCTGAACTGTTTCATTAACCCACTCTGCCACGCTGTCCTCAAAGTCGTGCTTTCAATTGAGGTTCCACACTCAAGGTTTTGTCAGACCAAAACGCAGAGCCACACTAAGCCATAATAGAGACAGTCTTAAATATTTAAAAGACAGCAAAGCCTCGCTAAATAACATGGAACAGCCGTACGTTGCTCAAGGCAGCAATTCATCAGACAGCTTGAGTAAAATAACATGGAACAGCCGTACGTTGCTCAAGGCAGCAATTCATCAGACAGCTTGAGTAAAATAACATTATCTGGCTGATTCGATGGGAGTGATAATGCACTACAATATCTTCCACTTTCGTTGCAGATATCTTCTGTCTCCATTGTAAAGAAAATTTTAAGCAGCTAGAAAATTCAAGTTCAACGTGACGGAAAATCTTTCTTATCGTTTTGAACTTATCACCAGGTTATATATTTTTCACTTTCTGTCAGCCTTTAGCGAACACCCAGCTTTTACTGCGGCATCAAAACCCTTTAAATAAGGTTTTTATGCATTATGTTGGCGTGCGTACCAAAGTGGGGCAGCTTTCACAATAGGCCTATGCTGAGAGAGTAGACAGTTTTAACTATTTCCGCAGATATACTCAACGCGGTCTCTACACAGAAGCAGGCCATGTATACCTCTTATATATTCCTATCCAGTAAGAGATGCACTGGATCAGAGACAGGCTTTATGTCATGCGTATGCAGATAGTAATAAATGGTACACCTACTCAGTGCATCCAATACAGTTCATGCGCAACAACTTGAAAAATTATTTTCAGAACAAGATCTTTAAAACATTAAATACACCTATGCACTTGAAAAGTCGAAACCTCACACAAAGCGAGGTTGTCTTGGGAAATGGAAAAAAATGTTCGAGAAAAAATCCGACACCGGCAGGATTCGAACCTGCGCGGGCAAAGCCCAAAAGATTTCTAATCTTTCGCCTTAACCACTCGGCCAAGATGTCTTGATATTAGCCGACGCGGGCTATATACTTATATTGTACCTGCGCAATATCATCCAAGCTCCCAAATCGGCATACAATGATCAAACCTCATCTTCCTCCCAAGAGACCCATGTCAATGACTTCCAACCAGCTCAGCACCTATCGTTTGAGATCGCAAACCCTTCTCCCCATGATTCAGCAACAGTTGGACCTGGGGAAGTGATGTTTGATGACTCTCAAAACGATCGAGAGCCTCCGGTCCCCGCTACCGATCAGTGGGGGGAAGAAAACCCAGCTCCCAGTGACGGAGACATGTCAGACGAGTTCCCTAGCTATAGCCCGGGGTCGTCTGATGACATGGACCTTTGGTTTTTCCCCCTGAAAGCTTGATTGTGAAACCCTTGAAACTAAAAATTTTAACTAAAAAAAAAAAAAAAAAAAAAAAAAAAA
>JAKTTA010000305.1:0-22666 GCA_030580415.1 Citeromyces nyonsensis
AGATTTGTTGTCGCGCTAGCATAGCTGGACTGCATACAAATGACTATCGTGAGTCTCTGTAAATCAAGAGTATCCCATTGTCGAACAATGATGACTTACTTAACTTATGAATTTAACGTTATCAAGCTGTCTGAATCATACTGAGGAGCCTTGCATTAAAGGAAACCCACCTACTCCACCAATAGAGTCTTCATCCTAAGGAATCCTTCCCAGGATCTTCCAATGACTGCGGACATCCCCACAAACCTTAGTACTGAGTTCGTACATCCATAAGTCAAGGCTGATTTCTCCTTCTACACACGTTAAGGTGATGCGATCTGCTGTTACTGCTCGAGGAAATTCTACCGTCTGAATGATGGTCACATTATAACAAGTCTCAGTTGACTCTCCGTCTCTTTTCTCGTCCGCCACGTGGCAAAGTTATACATTGTGTCTTGAAGAAGAGGACTGTCGATTCATAGCTGGTCTTTTTCGGCTGCCGTCATTGACCCATCCTTCATGGTTACTTTATTCACAGCCCTATCATTGGTCTATCCACATCGATGGATCTAGCCCATCGATAGTAGGGGAAAAAACGAGAAATGGAGACAAGAAGAAAAATATCTGCAATGCTTCTACTGAAATTCTCCTCGCTGTATCTTCAGTTCGGAAGAGACGCACTCTATCGAATCACCTACTAATAATCTACTCGGGTTCTCTTTCATGTCCACTTGATGTAATCGAAATTTAAGGATGTATAGTTTGTCTCTGGACTCTGCGTAAGGAGATGACTTTGGCGCTTTACACGTGATGCAGTCTAATCAATATCAGGGAAACATACTCCGGGGATGGTTGCATGAAGGACAATCAATGGAGCAAAGTGTTGATTTTTGATGCATAACAAAAGTATAGGCAGCAGAACGCCAGCACGAGACACTGGAGTCATGTTGGCAAAGTTTGTCTAGTGATCCAGGAACGGCATAATTGTTTAGAAAGAAACCAACTCGATACCTTTGAGGAGTCTTGTTTTACTTTGGCTTAGCGAGAGCCTTGACAGAAGCAGGTACGGAATGGGCTTTAAAATAAAGTACCAGCTAAAACTTTCCATTTACGCAATACTCTTTACATCCCTCACCTGCATGCCATACGCAGCACGAAACTATTCCGGATATTCAGAGAAACCACCGAAAACGGTGTGCAGTTGGATAAAGAATCGTTCTTCTCCATGTTATCAGTATCTCGTCACTTAACACGTCTCTCGACAACCTTAGTGCCAACATCAACAACAAACCTGGCACGCTGTCTTTCTGTATCCCTTTCAAGGATCATCAATCATGTTTCTGGGACTTTGCATCTTGATGGATGAAACGATCTGTGGTATAAAGCTTCTCAAATGATTTGGGTGGAGGTAACGAGTAGCTTACCCCTTTGGGAACCTCCCAACTTTTACGAGGAAAAAGCACAGACACTACCAGATTTCACCTTCATTAATAAAGCCTCACTCTAGTCCAGTGAGCCATGTCCGGTCCACAAATAATGGATCAATAGAGCAGGTTTAACACACATCGACCAATCTGATCTAAGCATATGGGCTTATATACCCGAGTCTGCAGTTGCCCAGGTGCCACGGTTCTGATCTTTAAAGATCAGGTCCAGATATATTCGGTTTATTTTAAAACCTGAAACAACGGCTTTTACTCCGCCTAACGATGTCATGTGAGGGGATTTCTCCAGATCAATGCCTTCTCATTTATATGATGGCACCAGAATCCTTATCTCCAATTCTGGAGCTTGCAGGATCCTCAGAAACAACCATACCCCCTCCATTCAAACAGTCATGTGAGTCCAGAATAACAAAAAGAACAACACCTTACAGAAAGCCCTGAATCAAACCAAATCTATTATCATCTAGAAAAGTACGTTCTGGATGGTGTGATGCTGCCACACTCACTCAACAGAATCTGCAATGGCATTCAAGATGGCTGCAAGCGCAAAGGCGCCCGGATCTGGCAATCCGCCGTCGCTATCAAGCTTGTGCAGCTCTTCCTTCGCCACGTAGGAAGCTCTGCCAACCACTGCATCCATCTTTCTAGTCTGGTCTGAGCCGACAGTGGCAGCTTTTGCCGCCTCCTTCAAGGACTTGCCCTCACTCAGCCCTTCGACAAACGGCTGCAGCGCATCGATAAGAGTACGGAACCCTTTGCGAGCTCTGGTGTACTTGAACAAAGCATCCAGTGCGTACTTGCAAGCGACGGAGAAAGTTTTTTCCGAGACTGCAGAGTCTCCGGATTCGCGGACCCCTTTAGCAAGAGCAGAAAGATAGATTGAGTAAAGGCCTCCGGAAGTTCCGCCCATGGAGTCCTCCACAACGTACGCTAAATCGTCAATCCCATTGACTCCGTCGTCCAGCCTGAGTGTGTTGGACTTAATGGCATCCAGGATGGCATCTCCTCCGTTAACCAAAGTGGTTCCGCAGTCTCCGTCTCCGGCAATGGTGTCGTACCACGTTGTTTTCGGTTCCACCTCATGGATAGCGGTGACAGCAGCCTTGAGAAGGGCTTCGAAAACCTTTGGATTGGCTTCAACTCCGCTGTGAGACTCGCTACGCTCGTGCTCGAGGGCTGGAGCAGTAGGGACTTTTCCCTGCGCCAAAACTTGCCACTCTTCAGGGTCGTGGTACGTCACATTCCAGCCACTGGCCGTGGTGGGTAGGTCAAAGTACTTGAAGATGTCTGGCCCCGCCTTGGAGGCATTGACTAGGGTGATTCCGAATCCAGGGCCGTTCAAAGCGGTGGTGAAGGTTCCGGAGATGGTTCTCTTTGGGATAATCCCCTGCTTTGCCAGCTGCTCGGTAACAACTTCTGTGGCGTAGCCCAGTTCCAGGTTAGACATCCCTCCCATGTTGTTGACCAGTAAGATCACATCGTCATGAGACTGGAACTCCACAAAAGAGTTGTCCGGATCTTTCTTCCCCAGAAGAATGGCAAGCATCTCGCTGGAAAGCTCCGGGATCGACGGAAGAGGAGACGACTTTAAAGTCCCCGGCTCGTTGTGGATCCCCATTCCGATCTCGTACTCGTCAGCCGAGAGGTTTGTTTCGAACTTCCTCCCGGGAACGGAACAATGGTCAAGCGAGCCGGCAATGGTGGCTGCGTTGTCAATGACAGACTGAGCCACCTGGGCCACCTGCTTCAGACTCAGTCCGAGCTCTGCAGCGGACCCGGCGATTTTGTGCACTAACACTGTGGCTGCCAAACCTCTTCTTCCGACCAAGGCACCTCTTTTCTTGCCGACGGAAACGTCGTCTCCAACCGCCACAAGCTCCACGTCCATTCCCTCGGCTTTGGCCCTCTCTGCAGCCAGTCCAAAGTGGATAACGTCTCCGGTGTAGTTCTTTACGATGATGAGAGTTCCCTTGGGCGAAGCTACCGCTTTCAGCGCTGAGTAGATCTGCTTGGTGGACGGAGAAGCAAAGATATCGCCGCACGCCACCGCGTCAAGAGCTCCCTTGCCGACGAACCCGGCGTGGGTGGGCTCGTGGCCGCTTCCGCCCCCGGAGACAAGAGTCACTTTCTTGCCCGAGGTGGAGTCTGTTCTGTAGATAACACGGTCGTGCTCGATAACAGTGAGACCCGGGTTGCTTCTGGCAAGTCCCAGTAGGTAGGGACGCACAATGTGTCCGTCAGATTTGAATTGTTTGGACATTAGATAGCTGATGCTACGAAAACTGGGGGTTTTATTGTACGCATCACTGGAATCACCCCACGGCAGAACCACCCCACGAGATGCGGAAGATTGCGGACTTTTCAATTCGGTTTAATCGCTCTAACCAATTAAACCCCGGGATGGTTACTCCAAAATGGGGGGGCTTGCCGGTATCCGGCCAATTATGCACGCGGTGCATGCATGTGCATGATCTGTGCATGAAAATAAGGTTGTACCCCACCTATTTGTACCGGAGGCGCCGTTGAAACACTAAAGGAGGCGGGCTTAGCATTTCCAAGCCACCCTTTATGTGGCCCTCTTTCCTGCTGACTCTCCGTCTCCTTTCAGCAAGTCCCCTTATCTTTATCCCCACTTTAGGATCACACCGCCCTTTCCCGCGCATTACCGAGGGATTGTCCATGCATTTAATCGCACCACCTCACCCCCAGTTCCATCCGGGTGCATAAAACCATAGAGTTCCGGCCTTCCAACTCACAGCACAATGAGCGGATCGTCTAGTTCTTCCAGATCGTCGTCTCCCGATCCCGATCCGGTGCCGCCAACCGAAGGCCCGTCTCAGAGGTTCGCCTCATCGACAAAGCTCAACCAACGGCGTCCTGCTAATAAGAACCCAATGAAGGTGGCCTTTTCCTCTCCCAACCTGAAGAGCCTCAACAGCTCTGCCGATCTCGACTCCCAGCGCTGGCTGGAGGGATACCTTGCAGGCAAGCTGAACGAGCAGCCCGGACGCGGAACTACGTTGATCCGTACTACAACGAGCTCCGGGACTCAAGCCAGTCAAATAAACCGGTGTGGAGTCTAAGTGGCCCGCTTCCGCACGTTCTAGACCCATCTGTGAGGGAGAAGCTTAACCAGAAGAACCTTGAAGTGCGTTCTAGAGTGTCTACCCGGCCTGGATCGCTGGCTAACTCTAGAGCCAACTCGTCACAGTCTATAGCGATGGACAGGTCTCCTAGTTGGAAATCCAAGATGAAAAACTCGGTTTTTGGCTCGCGGGTCAAGCTAAACGACGAAGAAGCCGCGACCCAGCAAAACAATAATAAGCCTTCTGTTTCTATGGTGGAACAAGCCGCAGTCCCAAGACCTCGCGTGAACTTTTCCCTCAATAGTAGCCGTCGTTCTTCCATCATCCAAGAAGAGGAAGCCAGCCCCAACTCCAACACCCCAGACAAGCTCATTGACGACGACAGCAGCGTGTCGGACCAGGACCAGCCCGTGGCGTACCCCAACTACTGGTCCAAAATCCGCTACTACCTCAGAGAAGGCTTTGCCGAGTTTCTCGGAACTCTGGTGCTTGTAATCTTTGGCGTAGGCGGTAATCTACAGGCTACCGTGACAAACGGGGCAGGAGGCACCTTTGAATCTCTATCATTTGCCTGGGGGTTCGGCTGTATGCTTGGAGTTTACATCGCAGGTGGTATCAGTGGTGGGCACGTTAACCCGGCAGTTACCATTTCCTTGGCCATTTTCCGTAGGTTCCCCTGGAAAAAGGTGCCGATATATATATTCTTTCAGATCTGGGGCGCTTTCTTTGGAGGAGCCCTCGCTTACGGCTACCACTGGTCTTCTATCACTGCATTTGAAGGCGGTAAAGATATAAGAACCGTAGCCACAGGTGCGTGTCTGTTCACCGACCCGAAGCCAGGCGTTACTTGGAGAAATGCCTTCTTTGACGAGTTTATCGGTACAGCTATACTAGTTGGGTGTTTGTTTGCCATTTTAGACGATACTAACGCTCCACCCACTTCCGGAATGAGTGCCTTCATCATTGGGCTGCTGATTGCAGCCATCGGTATGGCCCTTGGGTATCAGACCAGTTTCACGCTGAACCCGGCTCGTGATTTAGGGCCGCGCATGTTTGCCTGGTGGATTGGATACGGTCCAAGAGTATTTCACTTTACCCACTGGTGGTGGGCTTGGGGTCCTTGGGGAGGAACCATCAGTGGAGGTATCGCTGGTGGGCTGATCTACGATCTGATGATCTTTACCGGGCCGGAGTCTCCGGTAAATTATCCGGATAATGGGTTTATTGAGGAAAAGATGAATCAACTGGGGAAAAAGTTTGAAAAGGGTGATATTGAGATGGAGGATTTGTGAGTGTCCGGGAAACAACCAGTATGAGCGAGTCGTTTCGATGAAGAGTTTAGACTATGGGTTTACCTGCTAGCAGATACATGTTATTGAATGTTTTGACAAGGAGATGCCTGCGATGATTTGTACTGGAGTAGAGCACCAGTAGAAATTATGCCAGACATTAAACACATATTGGCATTACAACAAAACAGCATGCAGATAGTGAAAAAACTACAGCCAAGCTGAATTGTCATCAGTTCCCCGTAACACTTGATGGCTCAACGCCTGGGGGTCTATTGTACCTGATGTGGTTTGTGCATGATTGTGCATGATGGTGCATACAATATATGCACGCTGAACTATAAATAGCCTACTGCACAAACCGTATAGCCCGCGAGCGGAATGCGAGAATTTAATCACCGCAAAATGATGCCATTTTGTTTTGGTTAGATTTAAGTTGGCTTTGGCTTTATTGAGTAATTATAATTAGAGTGGTTTTTTGTTGACTCTTAAGATTTTGCTATTGTCTTCTCAGTTTTTTCAGTTTGGCAGAGATACTATTTGAAACAGGCATGATTTTTCTCATGGATCGTATGCATCATGTGGAGAGTATGTTCAGAAAGAGAATATTCTATTTCAGGGTTGAGACACTCTCAGCAGCGATTACAGCTCGAGTGATGTGTAGTTTATACTTTTACCAAATCTGGTAGGCATTAGGTGCGAGGGTATGGGGTGGGGGATACTAACCCCATTGGGTAGCTAGTCTAAAAGCTGCTTTGACATAGTCTGCAGCTCTAAAATCTCGTATACTGTGGATTGATGTGTTAAGCGGGCGTTGTAAAGAAGTAGGTTCGATGAACAGTTGCACAGTGGAAGTGATTACAGGCTTGCGCAATTGATGGTAAAAGACTTCAAGTCTAGAGGCTCCACAGGAGGTCCACAGTGAAGGAAAAGTGGGTGCTAAAGAATGTGTCTTGTCGTCAGTGATTGAGACCTTTGAATGAAGGTTGTTATACTTTCGCCTCGGGGTGGTCAGATGATTTGAAGATACATCTGACCGCTGAAGGAGACCTATGACGGCTTATGTAAGGCAAAACCTGTACCCAAAGGTCTCAAGAGGCTGACAATACCATTCGCACAAATATAGCACGGTCTTCTTTGAGCTTTATACATTGGCCGTTCTCATTGGTAAGGATGGCATAACTGCACTGGATGAGCTCGCTCTGCGTTGCAAATTGGCGTCTGATTTCTAGCATCCAGAGCAAAATGAAAGGAGTGTATCGTGCGAGAATGAATTCTCCACTGGACGTGGCTCACTGGGTGTGAGGCTGGCTGTGACGTATACAAAAGTGAGGTGTGGCTTTCAAAGAGATTTCCTTCACTGAAAAGGGGCATTCCTTTATCTTGATTGCACCGGATACATTTTTCAAAGAAACTAGTAATCATTGAAGGAGGAAGTTCTTTTTTAGACAGCAACGAGTTTGAGTCAGACATCTGGTGCTCGGAGTAGGAAAGAGCGAGTAACCTTCGGCAGTACAACCATTTCCTGGTCGGTGATTTTCATTCACACCTGAATAGAGGTAGTATTCAGGGCTGTCGAGCTGAAGGTCGCCCCTTAGCCGCAGGGCTAGAATTTTCACTCTGTCTGGAGAGTCATGAATCGGTTACACACATATTTCATGACTGCCTGATGATATTCTGGGAGGCCATTTCACTGGAATTAGAGGATCAAGAGATGAATCTGAAAAAAAGGGTAAACAGACACACTCACAATACAAAGCAGCTACTTGGGTGCATCCAGGTTCCCTCCACCTACATGCTTGCAAAGCAATGATATGGCTCTGAGGTTCCTAGACCTCGGTCGGCGAAGCAATGGTATCTATAGGTTAGCCAGCGAACCAAGCTCGCCTCATGTTGGAGTTTGGCGGAAGAATTGAGCTCATGAAGGCAGAGAATAAATCAACATGAAACCAATACTGAGAAGAAGTAGTTCAACACTGCAAGAGAACACCCAATTACAACCCACCAACTGATGTTTGGTTGACCATTTTGCAAATACCGCCTTAAGTGGTATACAATTCTCGGTCAATCAACTCAGATACAACACGAGTACGTTGAAGAACATTAATGCAACGAAGCCTAAGCTGAGAAGCTATACGGTTAGATAGACAAAATCAAACCGGATGTAAGGATGTACGGGAGAAAATTCTGTGACCACTTCCTCTTGGAACCTTACACCATGTACAAACGTCTCTAACTACCAAATGTTTTTCTTCTTATTCTTTTCTGCATGTAATTTGATCTGCCTGAAACGTATAAAACCTACATCATCGAACCACTTTTTCTGTCAAAATTCTTTCTTCATCGATATCTAATCAAAAACTACCATCAACGTTTTTTTCATCAGGTTATCCCACTACTATTTGACTACTGGCATTTTTCCTTCTCGTTCTACACTACAGTACAAATCGTCGCACCAAGCCCTCTAACTCTGAACTAGTCTCTGCTACTCTTACAAGTCTACCCTGTGTAATCATCATTTGTGTGGTTCTACTTCTCCTGTCTCGACTATAGAGCGTTGGCGTCTCCAGAAGAAATCGTTTACTCCCACCTTTTCATCCCTAACAACATCGTGTAGTTTTGGATCCGCATGAGATGTTGTCAACTTTTCATCTAGCGCAAAATTTCTAGGTGATTGAATATCGCGCATGCCATTGTCAATAACATATCACATTTTGATCGTTTTTGGATACTAGGTATTAAAGTGTGTGAGTAGGTTTTTCATTTTATTTATACAAAACGGACTCCGATCCACCAGGCCATACCCCTCGTCGCATCCAGAAATTGATGTCTACCGTATTGTTGTATATTGATTTAATGTGACTTTTACGTGAAAAAAAAGTCTAATGGGCGAAGAAAGGGCATGCGTAGGGCCAGCTCTGTGTCTAATACTGTGCCTCTTTTCCAGTCATGACATATGTTTATCTGTACTTTTCCTTTGCGGTTGACGGCAGACTGCGATGGAAAGAGACGGCATGAGGAGATAGTGCAGCTTCTCTTCCTACTTTGGCAAAATCAGTGAGACGGTATTACGATGTGAGAGGGGTGAGTCAGAGAGGACTTTGATCAGGAAGTTCTCTCAGAAATGCGTTAAAATACTCAAATGTCGGAGATGGGAACTCAGTCTCTTAGGTGGAACCGGTTTATCAAACACAATAATGAGCGAGCTGAACAATACAACTATATAACACATTATGAATGCTTTTGGAAAATCATTCTCGGTCATTCCGGTCAGGAGGAAATCAAAAAAATCAAAATCTTGTGCAAACAATATGCAATTCTTTTGTCAGGGTCTCTGGTGCCGGAGAAAATCAACAGCGCCCTAAGCAGTGGATATACCTCAACACAGAGGCAACGTTTTGCATCACGTAACTCGACCAGACTCTGGAACGTCACAACCAGTTGTTGCGTTTTTGATTATTTGAGATTATCACCACTCTACTGACTTTTTGTCTTTCAGGAGAAAATCAAATATCGATCTCAAGTGGAGACTTTTTTTGGTGACTATTGTCTTTGTACATTACTATATGATCTCGTGCATCAAAAAAGTGTTGACGCATTATATACTAATTCGTCTCAGCTTACGCTTCGTGGCAATTATAGATGATGCGATCTTCAAGATCTAGATCTCTGGCGAAAAAAAATGCCATCCAATCTTTGGCATGTAGATCTCTTTCCGAAAACCAAATGGACCTGATCTTGATAAATGATCCGATCCCCATTGAAGAATACTATGATGATCCCAGTCCATGACCGACCCCTCTCTTCTTCTCGACGACTATAACTTTTTTCACTGGAGGATTTTATCGGGGTCTTGGTTTGCCCTCTTATCTATCCATATCAAACCATAAAGATTTATTATTTGTCGAATCCAGCTTTCGAGGTGAATGCAAAAACAATTCTGTGGAATCTGGGTTATTTAATGGGGCTAGACACATTGACGAAGCCTTACAGAAATGCAACAGAGTCTACGCTATATATTCGGTTGGCTTTCAATGTTACAAGATTTTCTCGTATTCCACATTGACCCGCTTAGCCGATTGAGTGTGACGTGCAGTGGCAAAAGCCTCCAGTAACAACTCTTCGTGATTGGCGGGTAGAAAGCGGTCCTTGAAGGCAGTAAACGGTTCCCAATCAAGCAGCTTTGCAGATGTAGATTTTCTCCATGTTGCGGCGCAATAAGCGGCTTCGCCAATAAGACTCGTGCAAGCGGGAAGAACTTTGGTTGGACCTTGAACTCCCATAAGGTCGACGTTCAAATTGGCCTGTTCGGTCCACCCGAACATGCTGTCGGCGTGACGGGTACCATCAAAAGGAGGCACTTATAGTTTATAAGGGTTAGATTTTTCTTTCATTTGATTCAAAAGATCCGGTTATTGACGCTGCCAAGTGTACTCTACTGATGACTTATCTTTGTAAATCTTCCTTGAGTGAGTTTCACCAATTTGAACCTAATTGTATTTCTGACTACCGACTCTAATATATTATGAGGTTGAGGCTAGCGTGCCTGTGGAACAAGGACCGTAAGAAAACACGCATCGCACATCATCCAGTGTATCCTCACCCTGATAAGTGGTTGAGATACCATAAAAATGGCCTTATTGAATCGCATACGACGTGCGATTTGGCCAGAAGTGTGCCTCGTTTAGCAAGCTTAAAACTTCTCAGTATAAAGGGTGAACTGTGGGAATTCATTCTGACTAACCTCTTTCTGCCAACACCGTTTAGTTTATGATGCGTTCTAATGCATGCATTTACATTTTCAGTGGCCCAACGCATTGATCGGTTCAGCCAAGATAGTATTTGGTGTAGAAGCAGTCAGAATAGCTAATTTGGTAGCTTTCCTAAGTGAATCCACCATCGACCTCTTTCTGATCCTTTGGAAAGATGTTGACGAAATGACCAGACCCTTGCCTATTATAGTGAAACCGATCAAAGTGAGATACATAGCTTCAAGTAGTGGCTTGAAAGTCCCTAGATACTCGGTCGTCGGGTCGGAATAAACGACCATCTTGACACAGATTTTTCAGATCCGGGGAACCCTTCCAATGGCCTGAGGGAGCTCCTTGAGGAATGTCAAACCACTCGATAACAGACACATTGGGTCGCCCCAGAATACATCGGTAGGAATTGGGTGATTAAATCAGCTGCTTCATGGAAGTTTTGACTTGGAATCCCTCGAATTCAGCTATGAGTATACCTGCTACAAGATCACCCCACCGGTATGACAGATACATATTCCAATCAGTCTGTTGGGAAAGGTCCCCGTCAGCGAGATAGTCAACGAGACAATCAACAAGGCAATAATACACTGGCTTCAACACCTTCAAATGTTTTCAAAGAGAAACCATCCACAGAGCACATACTCTACCCGTATCAACCAGTGATATCCAACGTCTGATATTGCATCTCCCTGTTAGAGTTTGAAAAAAAGGTTCACAGCCGTAACGCGTAACTTTCAATCCTCCAATGAGTGTAACACATCAGTATATTTCCATCTGTAAAGTTCAGCTGTTTCTTCAGGAGTCATTCAGTGAGTTGTAAGCTGCAATTTTTTCAAGAAAACATCGACAGATTACTAGTTGAAATCACCTATTCTCAAAGCACAAACAGAGGATGGTGCACTTGGTGAGGTTGACAGCTTTGTTAAAATGCCATTGCAGAGTATGAGACCCTGAATAATTCTCATTCCTTTTACAATCTCTGCCCCCAAAAGCATGAACCACAAAAACTTGACTCTCAGGAAACCTTTGTTGATAGAGAAAACTACATACTTTGCAAATTGGTCAGAGTAGCCTTGGCATACGGATTACGCACCACAGTCTGCAAAAACTTGGTAGCATTTTACCTAGTCTCGCCAGCTATCTTATTCATACTTCTCCTTCTAGAAACCCTCGGCCTTCTAAAGAGTTGTCAGACGATAAAACCGTTGGCAAAAAAAGAAATCAAGACCGGGCGCTTTTTAACCGTGCATTGCATTGCATGAACGTGCAGGATGCCGCGGATGTCAACCCTTAAACCTCGGCTCGAAGCCCATTCCCCCTACTGGGAGCCTCTCACTTCAGACAAGCTAGGTCCAGAAATCCAGCCTCTTTTTACAGAAAATATTCCCTCTCTCTGAAGAATCTCCAATTACCTTTTGGTCGGCCCGGCACCGCCAGATCATGCAAGGAAGAAACACGCATAATCAGCACACCTTATCAATGCCGCGTAAATCCGCATATAATCGTGCCTCTTATCAGATCTCGAAATCTTTTTAAAGTAGCTGAAAAATCCATCTCTTTACATCATGAGTAAAGATTCACCCGTGGTTACTTTAGAAGAGGCCTCCTCGCACGCTTCGCCTTCCTTTTGGAAGAAAATAGACAACGCGCTATGTCTTCAAAACGAGGAAGAAAGAGAAAAGTTTACAAATCGAGACATGAACCCACTGCCCCCCTTTAGAAGAACCTGGAAAGCATGGCAGCTTGCCTGTTTTTGGGGTAGTGATATCTTCAATGCGTCTGCACTGAGAACGGTGGTTTCGTTTACCGCCATCGGACTGAGTTCCGGAATGGCGCTCTTGGCGACGGTGCTTGGTTTTTTCATCATTGGAATAGTGCTTGCCCTGAACGGACGGTTTGGAATCTTCTACCACGTTCCCTTCTCTGTCCAGGGAAGAGCCTCGTACGGGTACTTCTTCAGTTACCTTATGATCGTATTGAGAATGATTGTCGGAGGGCTGTGGTACGGTGTAAACGCATACACTGGCGGAGAGTGTATCCGCAGTATTATATATGCCATATGGCCCTCTTTCAGAAACGTGCCTAACCATCTGCCTGAAGGTGCCAACATTGACACCCAGATGATGACGGCTTACGTGATTTACTTTATCATATCGCTTCCCTTCCACTACATTTCTCAGGAAAGAGTGCAGTGGATGTATGCTGTCAAGACGCTTGTTCTGCCGGGAGCCCTGTTCGCCATGCTCGGATGGGGGCTGGCCGCTTCTACCGATAGACACGCTCTGTGGTACGACGATAACCAGGTTCACAACTCCGCCTTCAGTTGGGTCTTTGTATCCTCGGTCACTTCCTCCATCGCCACCTTCACCACTCTGGCGGTGAATGTCAACGACTTTACACGGTACTCCAACGATAAAATGGCACCGGTGCTCCAGATCTTCATTCTGCCAGTCTTTATCTTTTTCGTCTCCGCCATCGGGGTTGTCATGGGGAAGGCCTCCGAGCAGAGATGGGGGGTAGCTATGTGGGACCCGCTTCTTGTTCTAGACCAATGGACTTCGCGTGGTGGAAGAGCTGCTTCCTTCTTCTTGGCTGTTATCTTTTTATTCGGACAAATCTGTGTTAACCTCTCGAATAACTGTGCCTCTGCTGCCAACGATCTCAACGCTCTGTTCCCACGGTATATCAATATTCGGAGGGGCCAGTTCATCATCGCCACCATCTTTGCCTGGGCCGCCACTCCTTGGAACATTTTAAACGGTGCCGCCCAGTTTATAAACTTCCTCAGTGGGTACGGCATCTTTCTGGGCCCCATGGCTGCTATCCAGATTTTCGACTACTACTTTGTGCACAATGGCAAGTACGACGTGCGCGAGTTCTACAACAAAGACGGTATGTACCGGTACAACAAGACGGGAATCAACTGGAGAGCTCTGGTGGCTTTCATAGTAGGATTCGCCCCCCAGCTTCCCGGTTTCGGCAAGGCTATCAATGCCAATACCGCGGGTATTCCAGAGGGAATGATGAACTTCTACTCTCTCGGGTTTTTCTACAATTTCCCTGTTTCTGGACTCGTGTATGTGGCGTTGTCCAAGCTGTTCCCGCCCAAGCAGTCCTTGTTGGACGAGCGTGTCCTTCCGGACGATATCCAATGGTATGGAGACGGATACAGCGATGAGGTTCTGGAGGAGGAGGAGAATTATGATGGGCCCTCCAAGTTGTGAGTGCTTTTGTGTGTAGTTTTAGATGGATGTTTTGCTTTCTATATTTGTAGTTGAATTTTTTGTCTTGTTCGTTGATGTATGAGGGGAGAGAGTTGGCGTGAGACTTTGGTATCTTGATTACTAGCTTGAGACTGGTTTGACGATTTTGACTCGTATCCCATAGAGACATTCTTGGATTTGAATGTTCTCTAAATTTACAGCAGCTCACGTAAACTGTGCAATAGGTGGTTAGGTTTCATAGAGGTGGTTTACGTCATGCCTTCCTAGCTTGAAAGGCCACTCACTGGTTTGGATAAAATCGAGAGCCGGGTGAGTTTACAGGGTGATCTCACGGATTTGCAATCAGCATTCTCCGGCGAATTGCTTTTGCTTCGGCTATTGATCTACATCTCAAAGATCAGACAGCATTTTTTTGGCCAGAGATCTAGTGGTTAAAGATCGCTCCATGTATAAGTAGTAAACAAACTCAGTGGACATGACCCACGAGTGCATATCTTCATGTACAGAAAAAATACGGAGTTGCTAGCATAACTTTTTGGCACAGGCGGGCCTGACGAATCAACGTTGACGAAACAGAATCTTTTTGTATGGTTGACGAAGAAGCCACTTTGGCTAATCGGGAATTTGCGTGTGATACTCTTGAAGTGTTGACTGAGAATCACGATAAGGCCAATAATATTGAGAACATGAAGATGTGGCCTGAAAATATCAATCTAGTCTCTCACAAAGAACCCGTTCTCAGATTGTGGGCCTGCTCCGTCATTGGAAGTGCAGCTCAATCCAAACGCACAGGAGGCCTTTTTCAAGCACCCTGGAGTGGTTGAAAAGCTGATAATCTGTTCCGTGGAAGAAAATCAGAACGTGAGTCTCAAAGCTATATATGCCCTCTCCTCAGTGATGAGAAACTTCAACCCAGCATGCATAGTCTTGTGTCAAAACAATCAGGAACGGCTTATAGTGCAGACCAGTTCCAATCTAGCAACGATTATCTTCTCCTAAGGTTTACCTGAGGGTTCTTTCCCTCTTGTCGGCCATTCTGTCTGTGTGGATGCAAGGATGAAGGAACTCGTTCTCACAGCATAATGTTGTGAAGCCGATGGGGCCCAAACTATCCGCATTCAAATATTACATGCGTAGACAAGGTTTCAAATCTCATCAGCCATCTTGCCCAGACAAAGTATCCCTCTTCGAAAGAGTACATTTCCCCGATTTCTGCAGACTTTGAAAAACTCGAATGGGTGAAGGAGTCTTTAAACGGCAATGACCTCGCTACTGTAAAGCCTGCTGTTAATGGATGCTATCACTAACATACAGGACATTTGTCAAAGTGGAGCACGTGAAAGCTTTAAGAGGATTATGAGGGAGGCGAGTTGATGTTTATTAATTAATATTATGAAGAAGTAGATGTCAACAGCTTGTGGATTTTTTTTTCTCCTTTAAATGCAAACAGCTTATAGCGTATACAACATACAGTAATGGTGCAGTAAGTTCTCAATCATCAATTTTTCCAAAGTGTGTTGAAAAACTTTGATCAACATCCAACTCTCTTGCTTCTCATATTAAATAGAGATATTCCGTTTGCAGAAGTTCATGCAAGGCACAGAAGTATCACATGCAAATGAACCCCCTTACAACATTCTTGATGTTGTAACACTATATAAAGCGAGAATTGCCACCCAAAAATTAAAGAAAGACAACACGGGGAAATCAGTTTCTAAATCTTCACTTTTACGAATGATTATGATTAAACGTCACCAGATTCTGATCTTAGATTTGATTCTGATAAAAGGTCACTAGATTTGCTGCTTTGACTTGAAATAAGAGAAGGGACCTTTTTTCAAGGTCAGATTCAAGGTCCGGATCTGGTGATCTCTATTCATAAAGTTCTGTGATTATTGCTCTCACATGGGGTTCGAGATAGGTTTATTAGAGTCACACGGAGGAGGTTTAATCCAAACCGTTAATTCTGCCTCTCTTCAATGTTCATACCATAAATCGAATTTGCAGATTAAGATGCATCTTTTACTGCTGTTATAGTGATCCTACTTCCTACAGTACG
The DNA here is from genome assembly GCA_030580415.1 of Citeromyces nyonsensis. Taxonomy (NCBI): domain Eukaryota; kingdom Fungi; phylum Ascomycota; class Pichiomycetes; order Pichiales; family Pichiaceae; genus Citeromyces; species Citeromyces nyonsensis. The sequence goes on from JAKTTA010000305.1 coordinate 15,846, forward strand.
CTCCCGATGGTCCAAAAAAAAAAAAAAAAAAAAATTCACATCGACACATGAGATTGACGTTTGATTTTCTTTTTTAACGTCGAAGACTCATAGAGCTGGTGGACTCCATAACAAAAAACAGGTTGTGGTGTTCCAGACTCTAATTGAATGATAAAGGGCAAAAGTGTGAGATGTATCTATATCATCCCCTATCTACTATCGACAGATAAACAGGACTATAAATTAGAGCTGATCCAATGGATTCCAGGGGCGCATCTGGAATTATATTGTGTACAATACATGAATTGATTCTATGAAAAAAGCTCACGCTATATTGATGTATATCCACTGGTTAGGGGACTGTTGATGTTCTCCAGCACCAGAGACCCAGATAACAGAATTTTCGGCACATCGAAAGGAGAAGCTGGTAGAACTGCACTGGCTACTGTCCATATCCAATGATCAGCTTCTGCGGATTGAGGACAAATTGATGGGACTCTTTCGGAAGAACAAACTCGGAAAGAATCAGCACTTTAAGATATCTTCGCTCACGACTTAAAAATGGCCGAAACCTACTTCTCCGTCAGTGAATCAATTTGTCTAAGAAGATGTATCTAGTTATGGTTGACTCAACGAAAAAAAACCACGATATATCGAACATTCTGGAGGTGAAATTATGAGAGCCTTGATTTGATAAAGCAAAATACTAATTACGCATATATTCAATCGAGAGGTTTATTCAACTTTCGTCAGTAAACCCGTATATAAATTTTCTGAGTCATCACTTTCCCCGCGCTGAAATCAAACACTCCCCCACAATTGATCTATTGAGTCAGCTTATTCACACTATAGAGAATAATCCCAGGAGACATCACACAACTCAGTGCAACTATTACAATAAAACTATAAACTTTTATAAGTCAGATTCCCTATCAGATTTTCAACCAAAGCCTATAGGGTGAGAGCCTCTGATGCACTAAAAGAAGATGTTTTGTTCCAATTGTCAAAACCTTGAGTCCATAACCTCATGGGCTGGAGATGCAGCATGGAAGAGTTCTCTTTTGACGTATCGAAACATGGCTTTGATGCCTCGAGGAGGAAGCAAGTTGAAAGAAAGGGAAAGTTGGAGGATGCAGAAGCCTGCTTCTAGACTTATTATCTTCAACACAGATCCTCACTCAGCGAGTAAACTTCGAGAGAACCCTGTCCGTAAGACGAATCACGTCGCATCGCTCATGGTCCATTTCAGTGACACCATCTACTCCTGAAATGGCCCTTCCAACGACTCGCCCAACGGCTCATCCATCAACCGCAGAAACGAACTTGTCGAGCGACTCATCAATGGAGAAGGCAGATCAGAGATAGAGGCTGGGGAAAACCCTACATTAGGAGACTCACTGTCTTCATCCTCGTGAATCTCTGTTATATAAGCAGTTGGAGAAGAGGAGGTATTGGCAAAAGCCTCAATTTTGCGACACAAATCCTGAGGAAAGACCAGCTTGTTCTTTTTCAACTTGAGGGCCAAGTTGAAAATAGAAGCCAGAGCATCTCGCGGAGAAAAGAACCCAGAGTTGGTCATGTGGGTGAAATCACACACCGGGATGGAGTCTGCAAGAGAGTTGCAGATCTCGAGCAGCTTCATGCATGCACCGTAGCCGTTAGATTCGAATGCAAACAGGGAAACGTCCTTTGTAGCACTCAGAAACCGATGGGCAATGTGAGCCGGGTAGTACGGACTGAGTGAGTTTGCATCGTGGTCAACCAGCATTCCTCTTTGATACGCCAGGTGCCACGTGAGAGAACTCATCCAGTGCTGCGAGACTAAGATGTTGGCCCTGTGAATTTCTGGAGAACTGGAGCCAACTTCTATCTCGGCAAGAAGATGCTGCAAAGTCCGCAAGGACTGAGGGGTGCACCAAGTGGGAAAAGTGTTGTGTTTAAGTACGATTTCCCTGAGAAACGGTTTATCCGGCACGGTGAACACTTTTACGAGTTCTAAGAACCCGGAAATGAGTTCCGGATTCTCCTCGTCGCGCAAAGAGGGAATGGGGATGGTCGATTCTAGGATCGGAGGCAGCTTGAGCTCGAAGCAAAAGTACCGCTCGGTGATGAATAAGAGGTAGTAGAGTTTCCGTAAGTAATGAGACTCTGCAGCAGATTTCTCCGAGTAGAAAGACGGATCGTGCATCCCGAGAATCTGTGCAATGGATATGCTTTCTCGCAGGTAGATCAAAGAAGCACAGTCATCGAGTTTGTTGGACAGAAAGACGCAAAAGAAAAATGCCACCAAGACACTATCGAAACTCGGATTGGACTTGTGCTGACACGAAGCCAGAACCCGGACTGCTTCATTGTGGTAGTCCCACGACGAGAGCCCTCTCGGAACAACTAAAACCCGGGCGCCGGAAGTTAAAAACCCAGCCTGGGTTACCGCTACCGCACTGACTATACACGCTAGAGAATAGAGTAGTTTATTCTCTTCGGTAACCTCCAATTCCTCCTTTTCCCCTAGAATCTTGGAGATGAGGTGTGTGGTGGAGATTACGGGCCACATTCCGTAGAACCACGTCTGGAAGAATTGCAGGCAAGGCAATAAGTCTCCTATAGAAAGAAGGTTTAGGTGTTGTGCAGCTCCTAGAATCGTCTGTCTAGTTTTCACCTGGATATCCTTCGGGCCGGTCTTCTTCCGCGGCCGGTTCTGCGTGCACGTGATGCCTCGTTCTAGACATCTCTTGCACGGCCTTTCTGAAGAGCAGCGAATTTTGCGAAGAGCACAGGCATCGCATGGCCGTGAATAGCTAGAGCGCGAGCTCATGAGAGTGAAGAGATGACCTTTTCGGGGGGTTTATGCATATGCGGGTTTGTTTTGCACTTTTTTTCCGAAATTTTTTGCGCGGTATGCGGGGTGGTCGTGCGATGACAGAAAAAGTGTTGGAGAGTTGTGTAGGCTGATGGACTGGATCAGCCTGAATGATACATTTTGTTGACAATTTCTTAGTATGGTGTGATGGTGGCTTTAATATTCTGGTCAGCGTAGCTTTTGCAGCATAAAAGATTCATGATTCGAGACACAGACACACATCAACCTCGTCTAAAACTCTAGAATTTGTTGTAGTTAGTAGTTTTGGTGTCTACAAGGCATACGTTAACCTTAACTAGGCAATTAATTGTGAGATGCGGAAGTCAGAATCTGTGTTCATCAGTTATCAGGACAATTATACGACGCAGAGAGAGTTCAAAACATAGCTTCTGTAGGTGGTGCGGTATGTTTTTGCTCGAGGGCATTATCAGTGAGTGGAATAACACATTTCCCGCCTGCATGGATCGTAATCTCTACCGTCATACCACTTTATTTGCTGCTCTGCTACTCATCTGTGTCAAACTGTGGTCCAGTCACACTCTCCACCAAGTGAAGTCTGCTTACAGCAAAACCATCAGCTAGTAGAAATAGAAAAAAGAATATTCAAAGTTACACACGCACAAAAAACCACTTAGATCCCCCCAGTCACACGTCATTTCTAACCCTATCAGACTTTTCCTGCATGACGGAAAACAACCTGCCCAGTTTGAATTGAAATACGAGTACATACTCGATAACAGATGTGGGGAGAAGTGACATGATACGGCTGGTGAATCCACCCTTCCCTCTGTAAACAAAAACAGGGCTCTGCTGGTTAACCATATCGTCAACCACTTGTTTCGCATACACCTCTGGTAACGTGGGGTTACTACGACTAGCAATATTTCTTCTGTACTCGAACGCTTCCAGCATTTCCGGACAATAGTAGAATGAGTCCTCCGGGAAGGGTCTCTTGTCCGCAATGTTGGTCTTCACACCTCCCGTTACAACATTCAAGACCCTCACCCCGAGTGGTTTCAGCTCTAGATGGAGAGTCTGAGCGTATGAATGGATAGCAGCTTTACTCGCAGCATAAACGGACCCCCACGGAACCGGCGTCAGTCCAGCCACAGAACCAGTAAAGGCCACAATTCCCCTTGATTGTATCAAAAGAGGAACAAACTCCCGAGTCATACGGATACAGCCTATGAAATTAACATCTAAACACTGCAAAATTTCAGCGTCAGTCACATCAATCGCCGGACGAGTACACGTCTGTCCGGCATTGTTGAAAAGAACATCCAGTTTCCCCTCGGTTTGTCTTTCTACAAACTTACGAGCCCTAACTACGCTTTCCGCGTCGGCCACATCCAGCGAGAAGGTGACGATTCCAAACTCTTTCAAGTCTTCCATGGGCTCAACCCTCCGAGCGCAAGCAAACACTTTATAGCCCCTTTGAGAAAGCTCAATCGCGGTGGCATGGCCAATCCCAGACGAGCAGCCTGTTACTAATGCGTATCTCATTGAGGTGTGGGGATAATGTATTTGTTGAAGGTAGGAAGTGAGGAATGCACAACATTCCAAAATGGTGGTGGATAAGTAAATACAACCATGATGTGATGAGTTACAAATTCTTGGCACGCATTATCATTCTCATCCGGAAGGAAAACTCACTCATTGGGAATCATGGTGTAAGGAGCTGCCCTATAGGGAATTATTATGCAATGCAATGCGCGTGTGTTTGGCTGTTGTACGGCCATCCCCCTATCTTGCTTCTTGAACCATTTCGTGTTTCAGGTGTATGAATCAGGAGTAAAAAGTGGTTGAAGTGCTTTCCAGTGTTTCTGATTGTAGTGAGTCATCTAGTTTTATTAGAATTTCACAGACTCTGTCTACCTTGATGTATGGAAAACATATGTTTAGCTCTACTCATTCTCAACGCCATGCTGTTTGCAGCTGTCAGAGCTTGAAGACAAGACCAGTCTGGTGTGGGAAACGTTTTTGCTAGGTAAGGAAATGCCTCCTAATCGCAATAGATTTATAGGTTTCTGACTAACGGATTTCGCAGCTCATGATTTTAATCACGTGGAGCAGATGCGACTTCGAGCTACCTCTGGTGTTTGTCGTTGCTTTCTTGGTGCAACTTTAGAGCTCACATGGACTTATTCATGGAAAGTATATCTCTCAGCTTTCGGACTCTATAAGAAGCATCGAGAGAACGTCAAAGTTCGAGAACAGATTAAGGTCATTTCGACACCTAAACCTCAAATAATTCGCTTTACCGCATAATATTGATACCAGCTGCGTCTATACTGACGGAAAATTCGCCATGGACCAGCTACTAGATGGTTCGGTTAGTCTTTCGCCCCTAAAACCCAAATTCGACAAACGATTTGTACGTCAGGACCGCTACGAGCCTTAACCAGAGTTGGAGTTTTGTCAGGTGAACTGTTACCTACTGAGGAAGGCATTTTTCTTTGTGAATCGTTGTCTGACCATGCAAGCTTCGAAAGAGCCTGCAGTCGTTCTCAGCATGGAAGTAATCTGGGAACGATAGTAGGCTCATCTCTAAGTTGGACAATGCGCCTTTCACCATTAAGTATTTCAGCTTCTAGAAAAGTTTTTTGTTTTTGTTTCACCTCCTAATCTTGCACATGAGTTCGAGACACACCATTTCTATGGTCTGTCAAGGGTCCAATGGAAAGAATTATTTAGAAACATAACTTTGGCTCCGCTAGATTCCACTGAATGGAGCTATCACACAAAGAGAATGATGGATAATTGTCTTGTCTTTCGTTGTTTTCTAAATACTGATGCAGACTGATGGAGACAACTGCAGACGCAAAAACGAAACTCTCCTACTTCCATCTCAGGCCTCCGCTTCACTTCAGAGCAATGATGGTGTGAATGAGATAATTTAAGCTTCGTCGCAATCATTGAACAAATAATTTAAAACCTTCCTACCACGTTTTTACCTGTTTTTTTGTCTCTCTGTTGTCTATATAAAATGTCATATCTATGGGAAGCACTCATATCCTTACACCACCAAAAACATCTCACATCTCGTCAAGTTAATTACCATAAGTGACGCAATGATTTCTTCAGAATCACTTAGACATCCCCCTCTCAACCGTCTTGGCCTCCACCCCAACATGCGGGGGTAAGTCTGGGGTTACCCTTAGTCACCCATACACCGCGCATGATCTTCGGCAAAACATGTGGGAGTTATCCCGATAGTTTTTCCGCACTGCCCCGTATATAATGCAGTCGGAATCCTTCCTAAACTGTAGAGGTAAAATATGAGATTCAACTTCAAGAAAGCCTGGTGGAAGGAGTGTTCCGTCTACCAGATCTACCCAGCATCTTTCTGCGACTCTAACGATGACGGAGTTGGAGATCTGCCTGGGGTTATCTCCAAATTAGACTACATCAAGAGTATCGGTATTGATATCATCTGGGTCAGTCCCTGCTTCAAGTCCCCTCAGGTTGACATGGGGTACGACATTTCCGACTATAAAGAAGTGCACGAAGCGTATGGAACGGTAGCCGACTTGCAAAAGTTGATTGATGAGACCCACAACAGAGGTATGAAGCTTGTGCTTGATTTAGTGGTTAACCACACTTCTGACCAACACCCTTGGTTCCAGCAGTCTCGTTCTAGCAAAGACAACGAGTACAGAGACTGGTATATCTGGCGGAAACCGGTTTACGATGCTGAGGGAAACCGACACCCTCCTAACAACTGGGGAGCTGTTTTCCGTGGGAGTGCGTGGGAATACGATGAAGCGAGTGATGAATACTATCTCCATCTTTTCGCTACTGAACAGCCTGATTTGAACTGGGAAAACCCAAAAGTGAGAGCTGCAGTTCACGATGTGATCCGTTTTTGGCTGGAAAAGGGAGCTGATGGGTTTAGAATGGATGTCATCAACCTCATCAGTAAGGACCAGGACTTCCCAGACGGTCCCATCATCTACGAAGGTGAGAAGTACGCCTACGGCGA
>JAKTTA010000306.1:4656-22322 GCA_030580415.1 Citeromyces nyonsensis
AAGCGTGATGAGGCTTCAGATCAACCTACAACAGAGGAAAACACTAAGCTCCCCTCAGATCAGATCAGGTCCCGAAACCTTCAAGGTCCCTACTATATATATTTCCTCAACGTTTTGTCCTCGATATTTCTTATTATTACCGAATTGACACAGCGCAAGAAAAAAGAAAAAATAACTCAAGACACCTGGGTTTTGAAGAATCAGTACGGAGAGTGTCATAATCTATGTCAGAGCTTTTGACTTTGTAACAGTATCTGTTAAGAATCTACCCTTATATACCTCCAAGCGCCTCAATGCCGTTTAACCCTTTTATGCCACATACAAATCAGCCTAGATCTCAATAGAGTCTAGACTCGCATATATTGCAGCGCTGGATTATCTATTCTTACGAATGAGCAATCTCTGTAGCGGACTCAAGTCGCTACCAATAATCGACTCCATTTTATATCATAAATCTAGTCACTCTTTGACTTCCCACAGGAGGTTCTGGTTGCAGTACGCCCTTCGGCCTTGGCGGGGCTATCTTCGGATATGAACCCGCCTCGCATTATCTTTAGGCTTATGTGGTCTACTGCATGATACTCCACATAGTGCATTGAATCAAGCAGTGGAGCAGACATTTAATGGACTGATCTAATACAGAGAGCTCCGGCTCAGATCGAACTCTTCCTACAAGGTAGCTCTGTGCTCTTTTTGTATATATAGAAGCCGACGTAGGCACCTTTCTAATTTCTGATCCAGTGATAATGGACCGCGGACTGGCTTTATGGGATTAATATATCTGTATAGATAGTATGGCTCTAGCTCCAACAGATAGAAAACTCGCCACAGGGACAACCATTCCGAGTTGTAGTAGTCACCAAGAGCGTGATCTAGATCTGGCAATCTATATCCCCGTAGGGATTGACATAGTACACATGTCAGTTGTGAATAATCTGGAATAATCAGCCAAATGAAGACAGCCTTACAGTACACCATCGAAAGATAAATTTGTTTAATGTATTACAACCACCTTGATGGCATTGAATTCCCTACCAGATGAAAGGGTGAGAAACTAAAAAAAGTCACTGTATATTGCGTTAGTTATAATCTCATCTCTCCATCACCGTGCAGGTAGTAAAGCCAACATACACCTCAACTATTCATCCAACTCTCCGCCTGAGAAGTCACCATACTGGAACCCAGCCGCAATGCGTGTTTGCCAAAGGGGAAATAACTCACAACGTACCAAATCATAGCCACCATTTGCACCACACAAGCCACGATGGTGAGAATGACAGAGTGCAGTGATACAGAGGTAATTAGGGTGAAGATAATTGAAGATATAAAAACCGTGGTAAAGCCTGCTCTTTCTTTGGAGAAAAGATGATTCAAATAAGCTCCAAATCCTTGCAAAAAGGCAAAAGATAAAAGGAAAAAAACAGACCCCAAAGTCCATAGAAGTGAAAATTTGAGAGGTTTTAAAGCTAGTACAGGAAATAAAAAACAGTCTATAACGAAGCAAGAAGCAGAAGCTGCAAAAGCCAATGCGAAAAGCATCAGCCGATCAAACCGAGATACTGTTTGTCAGTTTTAAAGCGTAGGAGTGAAATATATACTTACAATCCATTATTCCTGGATTACTCGTTACAACTTCTTCATCTTCCAGTGTAATTTCTCCCCGATTGCGCAATTTACGCCAGAATTTCTGCAAGCCATTCTGAGAAGGCTCATTGAGTGTTGTAGGGAGCACCTCGTATTGATCTCTGAATCCTGGAATGAATCTCTTGATAGATGTCATTTAGTTGGGCGGTGCACTACCTTTGTTTTGGAGATGGTATTCTTTTTTAAAAAGTATTTATAGAGGCAAGCGATTGTCTGCAGGTGATTCTGTCACAAGCGGTGTTGGATGATGTCGCATTAAGCTATTTTGAATCTTTTCAGAACACAGTAGATATGAGACCGAAAAACTTGAGTCGATTTAGTCAGCCCGCCGTGCATGTTGGTGCATGTCCTATGCATATACCTGTATACCCGAGTATGTAGTTTATAGGTACAAAGATGCCAAACTCGGTTGCCTACATACTGGATATCATTCTTCTAGATATGACGAGAGGAGACGCTCATCAACTGTAGTGATAAGTTCACTCACAAGTCAGCTCAATTGCACCCCATTTGTTCCTACTGATGTGCTCTATTCATACAATCAGCGGGAGAGAAATGTCAGCAAAAACCTCTATCAATTTTTTTTGAATCTATTCTTGTTGTACGTGGGATACGGTAACATGTCCAAAAAAGCAAAAGAAACTGAAACAAGAACAGAATCATTGAAAGAAAAACAATCTCTATTTCATAAAAGCATTGCAAAAGTCATATATGAATGGTAGAATGTTTTGTTAATAACGCAGCAACCCCTTTCCCTTCCTTTAATTCAGGATTTTTTTTTTTCACTCAGATTTGCCGGGTTAGACAAATGACCCATATTCACAAATTGAAAAATCTCCCGGTAGTTAGATGCCATAACCTCACTCGGTAAGTTAAATAGCTTGTTTTGCTTTGACTACAGAAGGAAGAATATCAATGCCATTTTCAAGATTCAAGATGTCGGTTCATAGTATCGCACAACTATTTGACAGTGAGAGCTAACCGACCTTCTCAAGATAAGATCCATTCCGTACAACTCATTATCTGCTATGAAGACTTCATCTGTCATACTTATACCGGGGGGGTTATTCACTTGCAACCCCAACAAGTCAAAGCCACCAAAAACCTGACAAACGAGACCAGATGATGAATTCTCAAAAATTCCACTGCATAAACACTTTCCAAAATACACCTAAAAAGCCCAGTGACCACCTCCAAGATCTCGTCGTGGTGTGACGGCTCATTGGTCTGAAGACATAATGTCACAGAAAGTGCAGGATGGCTTTATTTTGATATTGAGCTTAGTTATCGAATAGTTTGTAAAGCTCTTCAGATATTCCGGACCTGATATGGTCTAGTTCGGATCCCAAACCCCTCTGTTTCCTTCTCCACTATTTAGTTTGATTTCTTTTCGTATCTATGTCATATCCTCAAATGCTGAAGATATTATTGGTCAATCCAGCACCCATGAGGATGTCATTCGTTGATGCTCAGGTTTTGCTGACAAATATCCTTTGCATGGAAGCTGGGTTAGTTAGTGGTACTAGATGCATTGCCCTCGCAGTCCTCCCCCATTTGTGGAAGTTGAAGGAGTAACCAGATGAAGTAAACGTTAATGGAAGTTTCTGATTACACGTCGATGAAAAAGAGCTTTGGAAGAAACAGTGGATTGATGCGGTATAAGTTTGCAGGCAGATCAAATTACATCCAGAATAGAAAAAGAAAAATTTTGGTTAGTGAGAACTGGAGACGTTTGTAAGTGGTGTAAGTAAAGTGTGAAGATAACGTGGTTCAAGTCATAAGAAATCTTTGATAGAACATTGAATCATTATTCGACTCATTGTCCCACTTTGACTCTCTTGAACATCCCTTAAGATCTTTTCGCACTTTATTGCCTGACGTAAATAAGGAAATACGTTATTCTGTGTAAAAGATTGTCTACCTTCAAATGTGGGTGAGAGCCAGCTCTCGGAGCCTTGAAACTGACCAGGAAATACATTTTCGCCTCCACTTCCCACAGATGCTCCTAACGTATATTTCACGACAGGTTTCTACCAAATTTGCGACCCAAGAAAATCAGGAAACGAATAAACTCATGTAAGTCGCTCAGCTACAAAAGCAATAATTTATTGACAATGAAAGAGAGCACTGGGCAGAACACATTATGTTGCAAAATAGAGTTCCCGCAGGAAGGAAAATACAATTCTCGAAGCCTAATGCCAAATAAACCACCACTTGGCAAAATAAAAATTCCAAGAAAAATAACCTGTAATCTAATCACTAAACTCCACGGTCAATTTCTTCAGATTTGGGTTTGCCGCATAAGTATCCTTCTTGAGAGCATCCGTCAAAAGCTGCAGCTTCTGCATGGTTAACTCTCTGGAGTACTCTGGATCGCATGCACCTAAAGCCAGGTCAAGGTTGACATTTGTGCCTGACGGAAGCAGAACCATGTGCTTGATGACTAGTTTCGGGTCGTGCTTCATCAGACTGGTATTTACAGAATTCTCTAATTGCTGATACCGCTCATCTGACTGAGGAATTGCTTTGTCTATAATTTCCTTGAAAGCCTGGAAACACCCAGAGAGTCCTACTTTGACAACCAGTAACGAAACCAAAAGCCCGCCAATTGAGTCCAGCCACATCACGTTGAGAAGGTAGCCTCCAGAGATAGTCACAAGAGCCACCACTGAAGTCAAAGAATCAACACGATGGTGCCACGCGTTGGCTATCAGTACGTTTGAATTCAGATTCTCACCAATCTTGCGAGTTGCCTGGAATAACCATTCTTTTACAAAGATGGATCCTAAAGCAACCCATGCAGCATTGATGTTGGCAATTTCCAGGTTTTCGTTGTGCGAGTGGCCATGACCCAACGTGCTGATGGTGTGTGCTACGTTATGTGGCAGTAAAGGAGTGAGGACATCTACCAATGAGCTCCAGCCTATGGAAATTCCAGCGTAAAGCAGAATCCCTGAAACTACCATAGAACCCAACGTCTCAACTTTGCCAAACCCCAACGGATACATATCCTCCGTTGGTTTGGCACTAAAATTTACAGTCGTCAGAGTAAATACATCAGATACAAGGTCCCCCACCGAGTGAACCGCATCAGCTAAGAGAGCCTGCGAATGCCAGTAGAATCCCCCGGCAAATTTGGACGCTGCCATACCGATGTTTACGATAAGTCCGATCCACGTTATTCGGACTCCTTTGTTTTGCCAGTCTGTCCTCTGTAGGAGATCCTGGGGCTCCTGTAAAGCTGAGTGACTATGCGAATGCGAATGAAGTGTATTGTGAGGATTGAAAAAATCAACTAAATGTCTTGCCCATGATTTTTTGGCTGGCTCCAGTGGCTTTCTATTGTGGGAATGTGTATGACCCGGTCCAGAGTGATGCGAATGAAATCTCACAATGGGACGGATTGCTCTAATTGGAACCCTGCCAAAGTTCTGCCGAGAGATTCCTTGTCTGAGCATCGTTCAGAAGGATCCTTACACCATGCGGGTGTAATCAGAATATACTGAATGCTCTTGAGATGGCTTTTAGTTACATGACATGTTCACCTTACGACAATGCTTCATTTCAGCGTCTATTAGCCCTTTTTCCTCTACCCAAATCCATCCTTGATCCGATGGCCCTTGCTCAACTGATCCTCCAAGCCACATGGGAGGCTGTGCATGGCAATTCAGCGCGACGACCACAATTCCAAGAGCCTCAACTTATCTCTTCTAATGTCGTTTCATTATCGTCTGGCTCATTAGATAAGATAGTCTGGCCGCTGAAAGGGGGAACTAGTTCCTGAACTGAGTTATTGTTCAAGATTGTTTTAGACACTTCCAGTTCTTGAGTCGCATTCACGCTGTTTGAACCCTCAATATCCCGAGTGGCATCCACCTTCTGCATAGATTTCAACGCTTCAATATCCTTGGTCGCATCCCCGTCCTGGGCGATTTTGCTTTCAGTGGCATCTTTATCTTTAACCGTTTTCTGCATCTCAATACAATTTTGGTTATGCATAATAGTCGATGGCTCACTCTGCAGAATCACAGAATCGCTCGTCACCCGCATCTCCGGTTTAATCTCTAGGGCATTCTGTTCGAATGCAGCTTCTTCAATCGCTACAGTCTGTTCCAGCCAGCGTAGGGTGTGGTTAATGTGGATCAACCTTAGCTCCTCAATCTGATCAGGAAAACACCTCAAGGGACAACCAATCAGTTTCCTCAAATAAAAGCGAGCCTTTTTCACGTCCTGCTCTACGATTTTCCCATCACACGTGGCTAGACTCTTCATCATGTTTTTATGCAAAAAAGCAAAGCAGTCGTCTATCGCCTCTTTGACAAACTTCATTTCCTCGCAGGCCAACGGCATCGCCATACCTTGTTCATACAAGCTGCACAATCCTGATAGCTCGGGTCTTTGATTGTGATGGTGAAAATACAACTGAGTCGTTTGTTTTACACCTTTCAAGTCGCACATGGGACAAATGAAACGATCCTCCAGAACAGTGTCATCCTCAAGTCCAAGGCATTGCAGATGATACCACTCGTTGCAGACATCGCACTCAATCATTGTTCCGCCTTCCATGTGTCGACAGAAACAGAAATATTTGTTGTTTGAGCTTCTGTTGGTTGCGTAGCGGTCCTTTTTGTCGATCGAAAAGGCGATATCCACCATGTTGATCAGATGCTGTAGAGAAGCTTTCAAAGTGGTGTCCGAGTGGATATACAAACCTACCTGTGCCATCCATGTATCCACAACACGGGTCAACTCATTGAGCTTGGAGATATCTGGCACTGTGCGGAGTTCCTTGGCTGTTTGAAACAGATTAATGACAGTGTTGTATTTTTTCGTGCTCTTGTGTTTTGCAGCTTCCTCGTATATCTTTTCCGCTTGTTCGACAACGGTGATATGGGCGTCGCGGATATCCATTAGCTCCAGCCGAATGGCCTTGGAGAGAGGGATTTGAGAGCTCTTTTGTATCCACGACTCCACTTCCTCGATAGGGAAGCTCTCTTGCTTGAGAAAGAGCGTCAGCTCGTGGGTCAGTTTTCCGCTCTCTTCTAACAAACTGCAAAAGTGCCTGTACTGAGCAAGATCGCACTTTGCAAAAAGACGCAGTGACTCCTTGCGAAGATGCTCCATCTGGGCAACTTCAAGATCCAGGTCGCACTTTTCCATTTGTTCTAAAACCTGGATTCTGCCGAGCATCCTGTCAAGAAACTCGACAGATTCAAGCTTGATGGCGAAAGATTTACCAAGACTCACTAGATTGGAGAGCTCTTCCACATCAATCGAGGTGCTATTCAACACCATTCTTACGCCCGACTCAAAGTTCTGGATCTCTCTAGCAAAATCCAGCAGCTGGTCCATCTCGGGTGCATAAAAGGCAAGCCGGTCAATTTCATCAAGTAACCTGCAAAGCTCAGCTATACCGGTCGAGTCAGACATGCCCTTTTTTCTCATCTTGAGCTGGTGTTTTGACGAAAGAAATCCCTGCGCCTTCTCGATCCAATCATTGCTAGAGCTTATGAACTTGCCACAATTTTCAAACTCCTCCAGATGCTTAAACTTGTCACCATTCTTGAAGATTCGCTCTCCCTCCAGGAAAATCTTGTGGAAGCTCTTCAAGCTAGGCCTGTACGACTGTAGAACTTGATTATAACGTTCCAGCCAGTCATCTTCAGTTTGATTGCGAAGTTTCAGCTGTCGCATGAACCAGCGAAGCTTTTCGTCGCTGTAGTGCATATGCAGCTCTACCGAATAGTCAGAAAAATCCGCTAGCAGAAATCGCTCAAGACTAACGGAGAAGGAATAACCCGAATCCAACAGGACAACTTTCGATGGGAAAGCATCCACGAGATCTACATCCGTCAAAGACGAACTTTGGGTTTTCACCTCTTTTATGCCAGGAACTCTCTCGCGCACTTTCCTTCGCATCTGCAAGTGCTGGTTGAGCTCCTGGCACAATCCTCGCTCGACAAGTTTGAGTAAATCTGGTTCCCCCCGGAGCGAGATATCCAAGAAAAGTTCGAGAGGAGAAAATTCAGGAAATAAGGGCTGCTCCTCAACGGCAATTTTCAGCCAATTTTTGGGCGCAACATAAACTGACTCGCTAACTCCAAGATCAAGCGATACATGTGCACTGCAAGATTGAGGAAATGTAACAATCCACTCTCCAGGGTATTGGTATGTCTTGTAAACTGTTTTGCCCTTTGATCTCAAATAGTCTGGAGAGACAAATACGCTGCTGGTTTGTTTATGAGACTTGCTGTACAAAGCATTGAACTTTTCATTCTTGTGATCGAATCTTTGAGGCAAATGAGGCGAAAGTCCCTCTTTTTGGGAGAAATACCACACTCGGGTTCCCACAAGGGAGCGATTGATTAAATTCAGCCCGTGGTCACCACATCGCCAGTTTAAAGTTGTAAACTTTGGCATTACACTTATTGTAGGCTGCGAAATGGACTTATGGTTCCCTTTCAACCATCTCAGCATTGAACTATTACAAATGGGCAAATTCCTCATCGATTTGTCTGGAAAATTTGTAGTCGCTGACAGGTTGTCAATTCCACACTCTATTTTTGTTTCCTGGTCGTTTTCCCAATAACTCTTCTCGGCATCTTGTGCTGACGTTTCTGGAGTGTCCATATCGAAGTCTGATAATTTTTTCCATCCTTTTCCTTCACAGTCTGACACACTCAATACATCTGTATTCATCCAATGGTGGAAATCATAGCCAGGAAAAGTGTTACTGTCATTCACAGTGATGTGTTTTTTGAGATCTGTGACCTCATCAAATTTTGCGTAGAATCCCTTAGATATTAGAGTGTCGCGAGATCTTCGTAGCATAGCATCGCATCCAGCTACAACTTTTCCTCGGTCATCTGAGATTTTGCGTCTTTTACCATCATGTTCTTGGTGCACATTCAGTATTTGCCTTCTAGTTCTCACCCACATTGATCCTCCGTCAATGTGAGAGGGAGAGTGAGGCGGAATCAGCTTTACAGCTCCATATTTCATTCCAGTCTCGTAAATCGAGTCAATAAAAGCCACAGGATCCTCTGCCTGCAGCGCTGATAAACGGAATACGGGAATATCAGAGTCTTCACACGGAGTAATTTTGGTACAGCATTTCATTTGAAACGACATGGTAGGGCGCTGCGGGTATTTAAAAGAGTTTAAAGTGTTGTTCTCCTCCTCTTTTATGCTAGTCATCATATCGTGGTGTATGGGTGATGTTACTCGTCAATTTTATTTTCGGCACCGTTTTTCTGAGCTTCATATGATTTCTTGAAGCTCAGAATAACTTGATCGTTGTGAAATGTGGGATTGAAATCCGCCTTTCTGAGATTCGAGATTCTAAAGCCGAAAGCTGCTTCACATTCACTTATCAAATATCGTTTTTGATCCTCAAAATTTCCGAGTCTTGGACTCTTCTCATCTTTGAAGTGATGACTTATTATAACCCGTTATAAGCTTTCTGCTGCCTCCACAAATTCTCAAAAGAGCTAGCCCCATTTAAGGGCTAAGACTAAACGAACCTTGTAAAGGCAAACACTTTTATCAACTACTTGAAGCGAACGTTATAAGACAAAAAAAATAATGTTCCCCTTTTCGTGATCTCTCAGTGAACCCAGGTAAAATCATGATTAGAGCGTCCATCACCAACGTGCCTCTCGAACCGACATGTCCCTCGAACCGACATGTCCCTCGAACCGACATGCCCCTCGAACCAACAACCAAAAGAGAAGTACAGGTCATCAGACTCAAAACTCTCCACAGATAACAGCAGTGGTGATTTTTGCTTTATTCTTTGTTTCCAGGTGCGTTTCAAATCTTTTGCAGCTCTCTTCTTGCCATTACTGGTCACGAAATGTACTCTCACTCAGCGGGCAAGATTGTCCTAGTAAAGACATATCCATACCCAAAAAGAAAACCGCTGCAACTGCTCAACCTGCTGGCTGCTTATTCCTGAAGCCACAGTTCCCTGATGATCCAGACTACTTCAAAAGTTTTCTGTTGAATGTCAAAATAGGCAATATAGCCAGCATCATTCTCTATCTCAAAAACAACTAACCAAAACGAATCTGGCGTTTTTTACGATACTGCTGGTATAGCGAGTGAGTATATCCTAAAAGACGATGACTGTTTACTATTTAGAAAAGCCGCAAATATGTAGGTCGCTCATTTAGTGGCACTAATCAAAAAGTAAAAGAATACTTGCAAGCCCCCGTTTGAGCGAGAAAATAACAAGAGAGTGTCATCATATCATCTAGTCAGTTATCCGACCACATCTGGGATTTCTTACTTAACTTTCAGTAATTTGCGCACATACAGAAAAAAGTCATTTTGGTTGGTGTGGGTGGGCCATTGTCACGTGCATATGAGGACTGAAAAAAAAAAAACCTTCCATGCGGTGTAAGGATCTGCGTATCACTATTATTTTTTTTTTTTCTTCTTCCTATCAATCATGCCACCGAAATTCAACCCCAAGGCGGGCTCTTTCACGCCAAAAAAAATGTCGATTGATGAGTATCTTGCTCAGAAGTCGCCGCAAGCATCCGTGCCCAGTTCCGCCAATTCAACGCGCCCCGGAACTCCTCTGAACG
The DNA here is from genome assembly GCA_030580415.1 of Citeromyces nyonsensis. Classification (NCBI taxonomy): domain Eukaryota; kingdom Fungi; phylum Ascomycota; class Pichiomycetes; order Pichiales; family Pichiaceae; genus Citeromyces; species Citeromyces nyonsensis. Next base: position 14,892 of record JAKTTA010000306.1, read on the forward strand.
GATCCACCACATCGCTGACAGCGGCGCTGGAAAAACTGAGCACTACTCCAATCACCCCGTACTTGGTGGATATCCACTGCGCAAAGACCATAGCCGAGGTCCGTACTCATGCTAATCTCCTGGCGGACAGTGTGAGCGATCCACGGAATTTGATTGAGTGGGACTTTTTGCCAGCTCTGAAAGCTCTGTCAAAACCCAAGAACTCAGCCATAATAAGAGAGGCTGCATTAATCATAATTTCGGTTCTTACAACCAAATTCCAACAACCCAACGAGGCGTATTTTGTGTCTTTTCTGCCGATTGTTTTCGACGCTGCTGCTGACAAGGAACCATCTGTGAGAAGAGAGGGAACTCATGCGTACAGCTCTATTTATCGTATGTTCCCGGTAGAGTCGCTTGCACCATTTGTGCTTCCTGAGCTCTTGAAGTACTTGAAATCTTCCGCCAAGTGGGTCAGCAAGATCTCGTGCTTGAAAGCTGTAGAGAAGATCATTGACGACTCACCAAACGATTTGATCGAAATGCAGTTTGTGGACGCCATTCCGGTACTGACTGACGCCTCCACCGACTTCAAGCCGGAGCTTGCCAAAGCCGGAAAGAAAACGCTGTCAAAGTTTGTTCAAGTTCTAGACAACTTGGATCTCTCACCCAGGTTTGATATCATCGTAGACACTCTGGGAGATCCTAAGAAAGTTCCTGATGCCATCAAGTCTTTTTCGAGTGTTACCTTTGTGGCAGAAGTGACTGAACCAGCTTTGGCTCTTCTGGTTCCCATCCTGGACAAGTCGCTCAAACTGTCTTCTTCGTCCCAGGAGCAGCTCAGACAGACTGTTATAGTGACGGAGAACTTGACGCGTCTGGTGAACAACAAACGCGAGATTGAAGCTTTTATTCCAGTGCTCTTGCCCGGCGTAAAGCGGGTTGTAGAAACCGCATCGCTGCCTGAAGTGAGAGAACTTGCAGCCAAGGCTCTTGCTGTCTTGGAAGAAGCCGAGGCTGAGCACTCTGATGGAAAGTTCCATGGAAGAGTGCACCAGGAGGAGATGAAGCAGTACATCAAGGCAACAGAAGCAATTGTTTTCACCTACTTGTGTGTTCTTCTGAGTGCCCTTGCCAACGTGAACGACTGGAGGAGAATGAAGGAGTACTTCTCCCTTGTTACCGACAACAGCGATGAGATTGTGCATTCTCTGCGTACTCTTTTCAACCCAGCCACTGAGGCCGCCGACGAAGACGGAGAGGAGGAGATCGTCAACTCTGACTTTTCCCTCGCCTACGGAAGCAGAATGCTTCTGAACAAGACCACGTTGCGTCTTCTTAAGGGACACCGTTACGGTCTGTGTGGAAGGAACGGAGCTGGAAAATCCACATTGATGCGCTCCATCGCAAATGGCCAGCTCGAAGGGTTCCCCGACAAGTCGGAGCTGCGCACGTGCTTTGTCGAGCACAAGATCCAGGAGTCCGAAGCGGAGCTGGACCTCGTTTCCTTCATTCACGGAGACCAAGATCTGGATGCGACGCGTGACGAAGTGGCCGAAGCTCTTGAAACGGTAGGGTTCGACTCGGAAAGACGCGCGCAGAATGTTGGGTCCCTTTCTGGAGGGTGGAAGATGAAGCTTGAGCTTGCCAGGGCAATGCTGATGAAAGCAGATGTGTTGCTGCTTGATGAACCCACTAACCACTTGGATGTAACCAATGTGAAGTGGCTCATCTCTTACTTGCTGGAGCACACAAACATCACCTCTCTGATCGTTTCGCACGACTCTGGGTTCCTCGACGCTGTGTGCACTGACGTTATCCACTATGAGAACAAAAAACTGGCCTACTACAAGGGAAATCTGTCGGAGTTTGTGAAACAGAAACCCGAGTGTAAGTCGTACTACACCTTGAGTGACTCCGTGGTAAAGATGGCATTCCCACCTCCAGGAATCCTCACCGGTGTCAAGTCGAATACCCGTTCTGTTGCCAAGATGACCGACGTAACGTTCGGCTACCCTGGAGCGGAAAAACCCTCACTCTCCCATGTCACCTGTTCTTTGTCGCTGAATTCGCGTGTGGCTATCTTGGGACCCAACGGAGCCGGGAAATCCACGTTGATCAAACTTCTCACGGGCGAGCTTGTTCCGTGGGAGGGAAAAGTCGAGAAGCACCCCAATTTGAGAATCGGGTACATTGCGCAGCACGCTCTGGCACATGTGGAGCAACACAAGGAGAAGACGGCAAACCAGTACCTCCAGTGGAGATACCGTTTCGGAGAGGACCGCGAAGTTTTGCTCAAGGAGTCTCGTAAGATTTCTGACGAGGAGAAGCAGATTATGGAGAAGGAAATCGACATCGACGACGGACGTGGAGCCAGACAGCTAGAGGCCGTGGTGGGAAGACAAAAGCTCAAGAAATCGTTCCAGTACGAGATCAAGTGGAAGTTTTGGCTCCCGAAGTACAACTCGTGGGTCTCGCGTGAGCGTCTGATTGACGAAGGTTTCGAGAAACTGGTTCAGAAATTCGACGATCACGAATCGTCCCGAGAAGGTCTTGGCTACCGTGAGCTCACTCCGAAAGTGATCAGTAAGCATTTCGCCGATGTCGGGCTCGACAGCGATATCGCTGACCACACCCCAATGGGGTCGCTTTCCGGAGGACAACTGGTCAAGGTTGTTATTGCTGGTGCGATGTGGAACAATCCGCATCTTCTGGTTTTGGACGAGCCTACCAACTATCTTGACAGAGATTCTCTTGGTGGTCTGGCTGTGGCCATCAAAGAATGGGCAGGAGGAGTGGTGATGATTTCTCACAACTCTGAGTTTGTGAGTGCTCTGTGTCCCGAGCAGTGGGTTGTCGAGAATGGTGTGATGAAGAGCAATAACGAGGCCGAGCAAGACGACTCCCCCGCCAACATCAAGGTCAAGACTAGAAAGAAGAAGATGACCAGAAACGACAAAAAGCTGAGAGACGAGAGACGCAGATTGCGTCATATCAACTGGCTGAGTAGTCCGAAGGGTACGCCCAAGCCGGTGGATACCAGTGACGAAGAGTAGGTTGGAAGGGGCTACAGAGTTTATAGATTAGTGTATTATTTTTTGTCGTTGATTGAACTGCCTGCCAAGGGCACAAGAAGAAGCAGAGGCTCTGGTGTCTTGGGGAGAACCAGGACACAGCAACCAGGACACAGCTTTTACTTGATACGACAGTGGCTCTGAGATGAAAGGGGCATCTGAGACTGGAAGTCATTAATTAGGCATAACTAATTGTTTCCATCGTAAAAGCCCAATCCATCCTATTCTATAGATCCCATTGGGGTGATGTCTAGAATATGATAGGTGTCTTCTATTAATACTTCCCACACTGTGATAACCAACAGAAAAATCCATCCTACTCTCTTCCAGCATGCTTATTTCTAACCAATCCATCCTACTCTCCAGCATGATTATTTCTCACCCTGTGATTGCCGGCAGCTACCTTGATAATGTCTACTGAGAGCCTGCTTAAATTTCTGGATAATCCACAAGACTAGAGTGGTGTCAAAATTTCAGCCATCGTCATCAAGCATCTGTTGGTGCTGAAAAGTGACAAAAAGTCATATTGAGTGCAAAATACACATGGAGCATAACGAAAACTCGGAAATACCCCTCTCTCCCGGGATTGAGAGCCTTATAAACAACATAGACACTGGCGCCGACCTTACGAAGGATGACCAGATCGAGGAGATAAACAACCCGGGGAACGGGTACCTGACGGAAAGTCCGGACTTTTCAAAGTACACTCTGCCGAACAATGCATTAATGAGGGGCTTTTCGCAGCTGAGCGAAACAGCTATTTCTTCTATAAATTTTACGCCGTCCACTCTCCCTATCAAATCATTTCGCAAACCGAAACCGAAGAAAATCACAGGTGTACCAAAGACCCGGCCCGCCTTTGTAGTCAAGTTGTGGAATATGGTAAACGACCCGAGTAACGCAGAGTTTATTCGGTGGCTTCCCGATGGGAAGCGATTTGAGGTTGTACACAGAGAGGGGTTCATGAAGTTTGTTCTGCCCAAGTATTTCAAGCATAACAATTTTGCCAGTTTTGTGAGGCAGCTCAATATGTATGGCTGGCACAAGGTGCAGGATGTTTCAAGCGGGTCTTTGAACAGTAGTGATGATGGATGGCAGTTTGAAAATGAGAATTTTCAAAAGGACAATGAGGGTCTGCTTGATAACATCGTACGAAATAAATCTTCGCATAAGGAGGATGACGAGGAGGTTGATTTCGCTCTTGTTTTAAGCGAGTTGGATCAGATAAAAATGAACCAGCTGGCGATAACGGAAGATCTGAGACGTGTGCGGCAGGACAACGAGTTGCTGTGGAAGGAAAATTATCTTACGCACGAACGACACAAGGCCCAAGCAGAAACGCTTGATAAAATCATGAGGTTTCTGGCTTCAGTCTATGGAGGACAGTCTAAGAACCTGGAGACCCAAAAGGATGATCGCCAACCGGTGCACGAGTCTCCCGATATCCCGTCGTACGATACCTTTGCCCATAGACCTCAGCTTATGCTTACTCAGGGCCACCAACAGAGTGAGAGTCCGATACAGGAAGTACACAGATCGCCAAGCTTCCGGCACGACTCGTTCGACGCAAATACAGCTTCCCCTGCGACTTTGTTTCCCGAACTCGCACAGACGCATACCAACAACTCTAACAGGATACGGGAGCTTTCAGAGGGTGATGGTCTGGCAACAAAGGATGCCATCAGCGGGCTAGAAGACACAGTAGCCAAACAGGGTGAGTCTATTAATCAAGTCACCGACTGGTTGAAGAACTTGGGAGATAAAGGTTCTGACGATGGATTCAACGTGGATGATTTCCTGGAACCAGTGACTCCGAATGATGGTCACAACACCAAGAAACGGAAATTATGAACGGTAGATTGCACGACGCAAAGAGGCGTCAAAATTTTAATAATATATTGCATCTTGAGTTTTGTACTTGTTGTATGAGTAGGCTTTAATCGGTGGTTCATCTTGTGTGGCTGACTCCATTCTTGTCGACTAGTTTCAGCTGATGTGATAAGACTTGAAAAGCTTGAAAAGTGAGCCGGCGAGTTAAAGCTGCTGGTAGGCAGAAAGGAGGTGAATAGCCTTCATCGACTTGCGCTCGTCAAATTTTTTATTTGATGATATATGAAACAAATCATTAGCATACTTGCTAGGTTGTTATAACGGTGTATTAACGCTGCGCAAATAAGATATCATAAAACCAGCCGTATATTCCAGTATAGTAAATTGAAGGGAAGCCCAAAGAGTATACAAAGCATGCTCGCTTCCGTTGGGTGAAAGACGTAGAGATACCAAGATCTCCGTCCCACTCGACTAGATATGACTTGAGCACTGTCACAATCTAGTGTTAATGAAGGTTTGTCGAACATGACGTAGCAGACCTTATGAAATGCGCCATGAGGTAATTAAGGGAAAATGAACTGTCTCAAAGGGGGATAACCAGAACAGCTAATAGTTGTGCCGGCTAGGCCCAAAGTCATTACTATCGTGGCTCAAGCTTCTTGTGTGTGTTTATGGCCAAATTAGGCGTTAGAGTTACTTAAATTGATGTTCAACTATGCGTCGTAAGGCATAAATATGGTTATTATTTTTGCGTTCTCCGCCTCCGCCTGCCGATGTGGAATAAAAGATTGGCAGCAGCAAACGACATGGTACTTATGAAAGGGAGTGTCCCTTGGATTACTGGTGACGAAGCATAAGCAGAGAAGCTAGGCAAACTTAAAGCGGATGTAAGGATGTTCCTGAGGAATCTTTCGCGTGGAACCTTACACCATTCACAAGGTTTCTCTCAAAGTTCACTTTCAACGATATGCAATCAGAAACTTCCATCTACGTTTACTTCATCTGGTGTTTCACTACCTTTGACTGACTTTTTTTTCTTTCTTATCGGTTTACACTACGGGACTAATGGTCGTACCGATTTGATTCCTCCCAATGCTGAACTCTCCTCTGCTACTCTGACTACTCTGACTATGCTGACTACCCTGTCTAATCATCAACTATGTGTTTCTACTTCTCGTCTCCAGAAACTTGAACACTCGGGAAAGCGTCGTGAGAGAATCAAGCTGTCTGCTCCACTTTAAAAGTCCACTAATCCTCTTTCCGTTTAAGATCCTCGAATCGCAGCTTCATATGAACGCTCAATGCGTCGTTTGAGAAGAGAATCAGATTCTGTGCTTCATTTACTTGTTGGTATACAATTTCACATGATTCGGACCATTTCTCCTCTTACCATTTCTCCTCTCCTTCATCTTCTTCCAGTTTCTCCTCCGATTGCCCCCTCGAGTTCTCCTCAAGACTACTTCTCTCCCCATCGAACATATGCCTTGCAGGATCTCTTCACAAAGGTAGGGAAGCCTGTTTTGCCATTTTAGCGTTGCTCCATATGTTCTGTCCCCTATATCCGTCAGGACGCTGTAGGAGGTTTAGCGCTGAAAACGGTGAGCAAAAGTATTGTCACGCCAATTTTGATGACCCTGGGATCTAAGCGAATAATTTCAACCACTTAATAAACTTTCACCGAAGAGCGTTCAATTTCCCGGTGCTCTCCTTTTATAACCGTCTGAATGACGAAAAACCACTGTCAACCAACCTCTTTCGCCTTATTACACTGACAGACTCTTTGCTATACACCTTCATTGACCGTTGATCTGACGTCTCAATATGCATCTGCCATATCTGTAATGCTACCTTTTTCTATCCGCCTTCAGGTCATCCAAGGTGAAAGCGGAAGACAAGGCTCTCCTCCCAGTACACTTACCTGAGGGCCCCTGCCATTGGAGTAAACGATTGAGGAGGGCCTTCTACACAGAACTACCAACCTAGTGTAGTTCTGGATCGGTATTAGATCTTGGCAACTTTTAATCTAGCGCAAAATTTCAAGGTAACTGAAAATCGCGCATGCCATCATCAATAACATATCCTGGCATGTTGATGCTTTCTGGATAATAGGTGCTAAAGCGGATTTTCATTTTGTTTACACAGAATGCGCTGCGAAGGATCCGTCAAGCCATACCCTTCGTCGCATCCAGACATCGATGTCTACCATCATCTTCTTTAGTAATTCATAATGGCTAACTTGCTCTTGTCTACCTTATTATAGACACTTGAATAAGCATCCCGCTACAATACATATTCACCCACGACGATTAAGCCAGGATTATGCCACCAATGGCAAAGACTGCGCATCGCAAATTCCAGGTTGGTCAAGACAAATGAATAGATTATTGAATCGGATAATGGTTCCAGTGTCGTATAAATCCATGAACAGTTGAGCAAGGGTTCATTGACCTATGTGTAGCTCAAAGAAGAAACCTTTACACACTGGGTTCAATCTGAACTCATCGTATGAATTTTGCTGGGACCATGTAGCTAATCGTGAATGGGATAG
>JAKTTA010000307.1:7572-17739 GCA_030580415.1 Citeromyces nyonsensis
TTGACCCCATGGGTTAAATAATATGCATTTGCTGGGAGTCGAACTTGAGTAGATGTTCTTGCATCGCATATGCCCTTGGATTATTCCGGCCGCCTGGGACCACTTGGCCAAAAGTCCAAGAGCTGGGGTAGGTCGAATACGAGAAAAATATGAAATAGTTTTCCCGGATCCATCAGACTATCTGGCATATCTGGTATCCGAGCTCAACGGTCTATAAAGTATGTATATGGTTTGGTGTCGACATTCTTCAGTTAAGAAGTCCAGCAGTGTCTCAATTATCTCTCACACAATGTGAGAGTAGACCATCCTCACACCATTCCGGACTGAAAATTCTGGTATAAAGGGAGGACCTCCTCCGGGAAAATCTTTTCAATCTGCTGTTACAGAAGATTGAATTTTTTCAGTGACACTGTTAGGAAGACCTGACGAGGTTTTAAACTGTTAAGATTATTTCACACCTAGTAGGCCAGTTTCTCCACTGGATCCCTTGATCCATGCCCTTCTGGGGAGGGTGTTCTAACCTCCATGGAGTTTCTTTCGCTAAGTAAGATTAGACGTCATAGTCGCCTGATGAAAGGCGCTCGATAGAGAAGCTCCACTGCATATGTCATTCAAAATGCACTTTGGTTCAGTGAGGTTTCTACACCGCGGAAGGCCGTTCCCTGTGGTGGCTGCAGTATTGGTAGATCCATTGGCTCAAAAACGAGATAGTTTGTTTGCTTTCCTTCAGAAGAAGAGGCGCATTCTCTTTGAGAGGAGATAAGTTCCATCAAGCTGTGTAATTATTCAGACAAAAGCTCTTGTGCTGTTATTACCTGAAGGTCCGCGACTATGATCTTTCAACGGCTCAAAGCAAGAACAATCAGCAAGACACAAGTGAGTGCAAGCCATTGTCTACGTGAATATTTCAAGGGATACGTTTGATTAGTCTATGATGCCATTGAAAGGATTTATCACTGTGAAAAACCTTCTGGTGCAGATGTGAGTTTATCTTAAACCATGTAAACCCTATTAATGAAGCTATATCGTTTTATCATTAAGGGACCCTTCCCCATCAAGAAAAGGCTTTCTTTCAGCTAGCCGGGAGGAACCCACTGAACGAGCACAATATGAAAAGTCGAAAACTACATGGACGCACATGGGGAGTTCAGAATATACCGGGACTGATCTAGAAAGCTGTTGGATTGCCGGAACGCAAACTGTATCAGTTGAAGTGGGTGCTCATAAAATGGAAATGTTCACAACACTTTTGTCTAAATCTTGTTTTCAGAGTCTTGATGCTGATTCATGATGAGTTGGTCAATGTTGGCACACCATCTTTTAGAAGGAAATCTATGGATCAACCAGCATAGAAAATAGAAAGTAGATTGTATTAACAGAAAACTGTGATTGGTTGAAACTGTGAGATAATTTGTTACAAAGCATATATATCATCCCTTGTCTACTATTGACACGTTATGATGACCGGAATATAAATAGGAGCTCATCCTATGTATTCCAGGTTAAGATTATACAGTGCAATACACTTTTTTTTCCTTTAATGAAAACATTTGAAAGAAATCAGTATTTAAGGGGCCCTCATAAAAACTTGAAAAGAAAAGGATAAGTAGTTGAGGGGATATCCCTTTCTGCTACCATTACTTAAGTACGTTGTTGATGACGCGAAGACATAGGAGCTCTGGACAACCCAGTGCTTTCAGGGTGAGCATCTTCACCAGGGTGATACATCTTGCTTTAACAATATAGGACTGTTTATTCTACCTAAAGCCGCTACATAGTTGAGGTTTAGTACCTTTTTTATATACGATTGTTTGCGGGGACACGCATGTGACGTAGCATGTCATAAATGACCTACTTCACACGTCAACCATTCTTTTCAACCAATTACTATGGTTATTCCTTTTCCCGATTACCTAAGAGTCTTTTCTTTTTCAATAACGTTAGAGTCTTTTCTTTTTCTGCGGTTAACGGTTATTTCTTTTTCCTTCTGTGAACGGTCACATACGTCACCTTGCATGAATTTTCACATTGCATTGGCGAAGAGCTTTGAAAGCTTCTCCTGAAAAGATGATAAATAGTTTCCATATATTTCTCTCCAAACCTGAGTTTCCTCTAGTGGCTAAGCTCTTTAGCAAAGACAGGAGAGGCAGCACCACCTGATTACTATAGAAGCATGGTACAACTGTAAGGGATCACGTGCCTCTGGTAAATCTACAGACGTTTGCGTCAAAACAGTTATAATCACCATAAAAAAAAAAAAAAAAAAAAACCAATTCATTCCAGAGTAATGGGAGAACCGAATAAAGGGCATGTCAATCATAATTTCTGATCACTTATCGATGAGTTGAAAGTTCTGGAAAAAGAATAACGGATCTATCGAGTCTGTTTATCGTTTTATAAAGTCCAGGAGTATCAGACTACATCTCAAATAGACAACAAGATGAAAAGGTGTAAGGATTCATACTACCCTCCGCACATCCTAACATCCTACAGTCAATCACTTACGAGCCAATGCTCTTCATCCATTGTTCTATCCTACACCTAATCCGATGTCTCCCTAGCATACTCCTTAAACATATCAGCATCTGGGATGGCACCGCAAACCGTCTCAGCCATAATACCGGTAACCAGATACGGGTCGATGTTGGAAGCTGGTCTTCTATCCTCAAAGTAGCCGTAACCCTCCTTCTTGACGGATCTTGGGATTCTAACAGAGGCACCTCTGTTGGCGACACCGGCGGAGAAAGCCTCCATAGAAGCAGTCTCGTGTCTTCCAGTGAGTCTCAGATCGTTATCGGCACCATAAAGAGCCAAGTGTTCTGGGTGTCTCTTGGCCAATTTCTCGATGGCGGCATCAATAGCCTTCATACCACCTGGCTGTCTCATTTCTGAGGTGGAAACGTTGGTGTGGCATCCAGCACCGTTCCAGTCTCCCTTCAAAGGCTTAGGATGCAAACTGATCTTGATTCCAAACTCTTCAGCAGTTCTTTGCAACAAGTATCTTGCAATCCACAGCTCATCTCCCATTTTGATTCCCTCGCAGGGTCCCACTTGGAACTCCCACTGAGATGGCATAACTTCAGCATTGATCCCTGAAATGTTAACACCTGCATGAAGACATGCACGGTAATGCGCCTCGATCATGTCACGCGCATAAACTTTGCCTGTACCCACACCGCAGTAGTAAGGGCCTTGTGGCGCAGGGAACCCACCTTTGGGCCATCCGTACACGTTTCCTTCAGCGTCAAAAAGGGTGTACTCTTGTTCAAGACCAAACCAAATATCCTGATCCTTGTGGGCAGCCATGAGTTTGGCACACTCGTGTCTGTGGTTAAACTTGTTGGGAGTACCGTCGTTGTTCCAGCACTCGGCAAGAACAATTATGTTGTCTCCACCTCTAAAGGGGTCAGGGTAATAAGCTGCAGGTCTCAGGTACACGTCAGAGTCATGACCTGGGGCCTGTTCTGTTGATGACCCGTCAAAGTTCCACTCTGGCAAATCGTCAACTGACGATGGTTTCTTTGAAAGCGTCTTACACTTGGATCTCAAATCTCCAAGTGCGTCGATCCACACATACTCCGCCATAACACGACCCCTCTGGTCGAGTGTACGGTATTTGTTTAAGATTGAAGTGTGTTCCACAATTGAGGACATGTTTTAGGCGGTCTTTTGGTTGCGTCTTGACTCTGTTCTGCGGGAATCCTTTTTATTATATGTTTTTGCAGTTCGCGAAAAAAAGAGAAAAGTTTTAGCCAATCGCAGTGCGCCATTCCGGTATCGCGCATAAACCCTCATGCAGAATGACTCGAAACCGGGTCAGAGTTAATTTAAGAAAAGTGTCACAGGGGTCTCATGGCATGTGAGTCACAGTAAACTTGTGTCATATGGGCCCCTTTTAATTTTCATCAACATCTAAAAATAGAAAGGTTCCTCACGCATGCACCTACCTAAAGCCCGCACGCATAGATAAGATGCGCTTATCAGGCCATGAGTAGTAGCTGCATCTGGCCCGAAAAAGTAATGCGATCGGCAGGTTTGTGATTGGTTTGTGCATCTCAGTCACAACCTTATAGTTAAGTAGCGTGTCACTGATGTTACTGATGTCACAGATGTCACAGATGTCACAGATGTCACCGGTCGTAGGGCTATGACCCAGAAAACACGCAAAAACGGTGAGTGGTTATTAAGTTCAAGTAGCTGAACTTTTGAATCATCAGCCTAGGGCCCTTTAGATGATTGGTTTTCTTCTCGCTTCGTGGGTCAGCTTGAGCAGATTGATGTATCCAAGGGTCTTTTACTCTCAATGGGGTCATACTCCCTGACAGCCTGGAAGGGAAGAGTCGTAATGAAATTTAGAGAGACAACCATGTCACCTCTGTTCCTAGTAAACATGGGTTTAAAACTGCTCTTAAAAGTTTTTGAGGGCATTAGGGCCTTCTTCTCAGGAACTATTAGATCTCTGCAGAAAAAAAGTGACTTAAAAGTGACTTTGAATCTTCGAGTCCTGACCCCTCCACTTAGGCCATGTGTCTATTGAGGGTTTGTGACTCGATTTCTTAGGCTCTTCTAAGGCTCTTGTGACCTTCTGTGAGTTTGGCATGAGGGACACTTTTGTCTAGTAAACGCATCAACTGCTCTTCATTGAGTGACATACGATCCCTCCCACTCGCATCTCGAGGGTGGTTTCCTGATCCCGTGAGGTAGACACCCAGGAAGAGATTTAGAGACGGTAAGGAGTGGTCAAGTATGGATATCTCTGGGTGAAATGGGTGAAGAAGGACATGAAGGGTAGTCTTATGCCTGTTTCTGCCCATACAACACTAGTACCATAGTTTGCGGGAGTCTATCAGGCTAAATTGTGTCATTGTCTCTAGCTAAACTTTTGACATGCTTTTTTTTTCTCTCTTTTACAAGCCTTGTGAAACTGGTTCAAAAGATCCTCTTTCGATCAAGAGCCAAGAGGAAACAGATTGAATGCCGGAGCTCAAGAGAGATCTTATAAACTCCAAGAAGCTGATTTATCCGAAATTCAGTACAACTGCACTCCTCATTGTGTATCATATGCCCACTTCTACCTCAGCTCTTGCCAATCCTCTTCAGACTGTCTCTCCCTGACGTCTGGGACCTCCCATGGAGGACCCAGGAACCACACTAGATCATGATGCATACCCAAGTTCTTGACCCAACGGCTTCTGATCAAACCAACAAGTCACATTCTACAGATAAGACAATCCAGCCCCTTCATCACTGCCCAATCAGAAACTACAACTCAACGTGCGGCACAGCCCCATGCTGCATGTTCATGCATATCCGGATTATCTCACTCCGCAACTGAACCGATCCAATTGGGTGGCACAGCACGAAAAGCAACGATACTCCGCATTCGCGAAATACACCCAAAAGATCACCACTCCCACTCACCTCCACTTTCCGGAAAAACAAACCTCGGGAAAACTAACCTTCACCACACCCCCTCATCTCATGCACACCCCTAGAATGCACACCCCCCTTTCCCATGCAAATCCCGAAACCTTATTGGCGCAGAACCGGGAGGTCATGCATTATGCATGACGCACCCCACTTTGCTGCGCTCCACCAAACCTTATAAAGGTGGGACGATCCCATGGCACACTCTGACGAAATCTGGAAAAATATTCTTCATGACCACACCGCTAATAGCCGCTATAGACATCGGAACCACGTCTACACGGGCAATCCTCTTTGACAGACAGGGAGGAGAAGTTGCCACCCACCAAATCGAATACTCAACGTCTGCACAGTCTGCGTCAAAAAGGGGGTCACCGCAAATTTTTTCTGCAGAAGGTGTGGCCATCAGCTTAAGCGAAAACCTTATTTTGGAGGACATGGACACCGTGGGTCCCACTTTAAGGTTCCCGAGACCCGGGTGGGTCGAATGCAGGCCCTCGCATATTTTGGCCAATGCGGTACAGTGCCTTGCAGCATGCCTCACTATGCTTGATGCTAAAAATAGTGTTCTAGTATCCGAGGGAAAGCTTCCTTATAAAGTAATTTCTATCGGTGTAACCAATATGAGAGAAACCACGCTTGTTTGGTCTGAAAAGACGGGCAAACCCTTGTACCACGGTATCGTGTGGAACGACACGCGTAATTCGCAGCTTGTGAGTGAGATCAATAACAACACCCCAAAGGATATTCTGGACAGGATGTTGGAAAAATGCGGTTGTCCTGTGTCAACCTATTTCTCATCGACAAAGTGGATGTGGCTGTATAACAACATCCCCGAAGTGCGTGAAGCTTACGACTCGGGAGAGAGAGATATCATGTTTGGAACAGTTGATACCTGGCTTATCTATAACTTGACTCGTGAAAAGGCCTTTGTTACAGACGTTACCAATGCCGCCAGAACCAACTTTATGAGTCTAGACACAAAGGACTACGACGAGGAGCTGCTTGATTTCTGGAAAATCGACCGTGAAAAGATCCAGCTGCCTAAAATCGTCTCTTCCTCCGAAGTGTACGGATACTTTCAGGTACCAGACCTTCAGAAAGTTGGCTACTGCGAGGGGACTCTTTCTCAGGAAGCTCTAGCCGCACTCGCCACTTTGAAAGACGTCCCCATCGCTGGGTGTCTTGGAGACCAGTCTTCCTCGCTTGTAGGTAACCTGGCTGTGAAGCGCGGTAACGCCAAGTGCACATTTGGAACCGGTGCATTCCTTCTGTACAACTTGGGACACCAAAAACTCATCTCCCAGAATGGAGCCCTAACCACTTTTGGGTACTGGTTCCCGCATTTGGACGAGAGTGTGGATGGAGAGTTTTGCAATGAGGCACAGTATGCGTTGGAAGGATCTATCGCGGTGGCTGGGTCTGTGGTACAGTGGCTGAGGGACAACTTGAAACTGATCAACCACGCCCAGGACATTGGACCTTTGGCCTCTCAGGTTGACAACTCCGGTGGGGTTGTATTTGTTCCATGTTTTAGTGGTTTATTTGCGCCATACTGGGACTCGGAGTCGAGAGGAACCATTTTTGGGCTTACTCAGTACACGAGTTCTTCCCATATTGCGAGAGCCGCTTTGGAAGGGGTTTGTTACCAGACTCGGGCCATCTTGCGTGCCATGGTTTCAGATGCTGGTTCATCTACCGATTTTCTGGACGACTCGACAGCCTCGCATGCCAACCCTCTTTCTCTGCTTTTCGTTGACGGCGGTATGTCCAAGTCTAACGAGGTTATGCAGATCCAGGCGGATATTCTGGGGCCATGTGTCACAGTGAAGAGGTCACTGAACTCGGAGTGTACCGCTTTAGGTGCTGCGATAGCTGCCGGCTTGGCTGGCGAGACCCCTGAGACCCGTATGTGGTCTAGCTTGACGGAGGCGCTTGCGGAGATTAACAAGAGGGCCGAGGCGGCTCAGGCTGTTAATGCGAGAAAGATTATAAAGGATGTGAATGAGTTTGTGGCGGAGGTGAGTGACGAGGATAGACGGCACCACTGGAAGATGTGGGAGCGGGCCATAGAAAAGGCGAAGCACTGGTTGGCGGATTAGGTACCATCTTTGGAGCGACATCTTTGGAGCGAAGCGGAAAAGATGGGTTGTGACATATATTCATCTACCTTGAGGTGGGGAGATGAATAGCACTCATCTTTTCGGTGCCATGACCCTGTGACTAGGCGACAACCAAGACATGGTGTCTCGGTGACCCTAATCAGAATATACATTAATGCATGTAGTTGACCTTTTAGATTGAAGCAGATGAAAGTTCGGGTCGTGGGGTCATGGTGTCATGGACCCGAGAACACAATGATGGAAGGCCCTCGACGTAAGTGATACTGTTCATAAGGCTCAATCGATGGTGACATCAGCAGTAGATCAACCACAGACCTACCGTTAACCACCAAATGTGCTGAAAAAGAAGTGGAAAAAACAAAGCTGTCCACCTTGTGTCAAGAGGCACACACCGTTGAAGCTACTTGAACCATCTCACCATCAAGATGTACGGATGATGAGATACTTGTTGTCTCACACTTTCGCTTTGCTTCATGTTCGAAACAAACTACTCACTCTCTACTGTCTCACACTTCCGCTTCGCTTCAGTGTTCGTTCGTAGGAGGTGCAAGATGTACGGATGGCTGCATGATGAGATACCTTTGGATTGTATCTTTCGTAGCCAGAACGTTTCAGCTGCTTATTCCGTTCGACTCGAACGAACTATGTCCGATCGCCAACAAGGCTGGTCCTAATTCCACTTTAAACGAGGTAACTTTACATACAATTTTGAAAGATTCTCACTTCAGAGACGAATCTGCTCGTAAATTGTCCGGTGCTGTTCAGATCCCAACCGAAATATACGACTACTGGAAGTCTCCGCAAGAAGAGCCGTCCAGATACACTTTCTACCAAAAGTTCCATGAGTACTTGGAAGAAACCTTCTCCTTAGTGTATAGCACCTTAGAGGTGGAAGTTGTAAACGAATATGGGCTCATCTTCACATGGAGGGGCAGTGAAAAGCTCAAGCCGCTCATGCTGACTGCGCACATGGATGTAGTTCCAGTGCAGAAGGAGACGACTTCTCAGTGGACCTACCCACCCTTTAGCGGTTACTTTGATGGGGAATATCTGTGGGGGAGAGGATCTTCCGACTGCAAGAATCTGCTAGTTGGTTTGTTGGAGAGTCTCGAGTTGCTTATAAAAGACGGGTTTGATCCCAAGAGAAGTCTTATTGTGGCATTCGGCTTTGACGAAGAGACTTCTGGCACTTTTGGTGCTGCAGAAATCTTCAAAGTGCTGTACTCACAGTACGGGCAAGATTCCATGTATGCAATCATCGATGAAGGAAGCTCTGGCCTCGAAATCTTCAAAGGACTCACCATGGCTCTTCCTTCCACTGGAGAAAAGGGATACTTGGATGCACTTGTTGAACTCACTGTCCCTGGAGGACACTCTTCAGTGCCACCAGATCACACCGGGATAGGCATTATGTCTGAGTTTGTTACAGAGCTTGACTCTTTCCAGCCCGTTCTCACCAATAAGAACCCAACGCTGGAGTTTCTTCAGTGTATAGCGATGCACTCTGATGAGATCGAACCGCAACTGCGGTCAGATATTATGAGGGCAAACCTTGACATGGAGAGTAACAGACGGGTTGTAGAGATGCTGAGCTCGTCCAAAAAGACGAGGTTTCTCGTCGAAACGTCCCAGGCTGCAGATATCATCCAGGGGGGAGCCAAGGCAAATGCGCTTCCAGAGCATGTATCTCTTCTAGTCAACTATAGGATAGCCATAGAGCAGACTGTGGAGCAAGTGTCTGGTGTTATAGAGGGGAAACTGAAGGATATGGCCCAAAAGTATGATACTGGTCTTTTCGTCAATGGGAAAGAGCTCCTTTCTGGAAATTGGGGACATTTCAACTTGACCCACATTGATCCACTGGAACCGGCTCCAATAACTCCTTCGAATGACAAAGTATGGGAGGCCTTTGCCGGAGCTCTGCGTTACTTTTATGAGGAGGTTGCCTACGATTTGCAGTCTCCTCTGGTGGTGGCTCCTGGTATAATGACGGGGAATACAGACACCAAAAGCTACTGGAACCTGACAAGGAATATATACAGGTACTCGCCCGGAGTTGTTGAAAAGGGGGATTCCAAGATCCATTCTGTGGATGAGCACGTGGATTTTCAGGCTCATCTGCATATCATAGCCTTTTTCTATGAGTATGTGAGGCTTGTGGATGAGATAAGGGATTGATTTCTTTGTATGAGGGTTGTTGAATTGATTTTTGTTTTGAGAGGAGATTCTGTGAGATTGTCAAGTCCTCATGCATTGGAGAAAATGAAGCTCCGATTGGAGAAATGGTTCTTTGAAGGGAGAGCAGGGTTATGCTCTCAGCACTGATGAGGTGATGATCTACTATGTGATCTAAGGCGCTGAGTTGCGATGAAGATGACTCATAGTTCTTTCTTCTGTTTCTGACTGATTTGCGACGAAGCGTAAGCTAAGGAGCTATACAATACTATCAGTCATGCAATTTAAGATTTTTCTCTCATACACGACTTTGTTTGTTTGTGGTGTAAGGATTCTTACACTAGTATTTTTCATGCACTCTAAGATTTGTTTCTGCTGGGGCACGACCACATTGCATAAGGTAAAAAAAAAAAAAAAAAAAAAGGCTCTCACTTTCCCTTTT
>JAKTTA010000308.1:786-11877 GCA_030580415.1 Citeromyces nyonsensis
TCAATAATTGCGCGGAGTAGTGGGAAAATGCTTTACGCACGTCTAACAGTGGTATCGAAATACCCTATTAGAGAGTGTGGGACTCGCTCCTAAGAGCATACCCACTAAAAACCCCCTATATAAGTGTTTTTTCAACGTAAATACATTAGAATACCTCAGTATATACTTCTTGGGGAAACCCATCATCGGCGCCCGGCGTGCCAATAACCGGAGCCGCTTTTATTTACGCCCTTGGTTCTTTAATCGATGGTGGACTACCATAATTCAATAACTTGGTTCTAGGGAGAAAATCTAAAGTGCCGTAAGAAGGCCACTTCGTTTAGTCAACTTCTTTTCAGAAAATTCAGAAAAGAAATCACCACCATATCTATTCCACCCGCTGCTCTATGACCCTTTCAACTATTAGTCAGGAGTATTTTATAAGAGCGTAAGAGAGAAACTACGAATATCCCAACGGAGAAGACAAATGTAATGCTGGAAACTCTCAACGTATGATTCAGATTCGAGGTTCTAGACCGGTCTCTACTCTCTGAAATTGAGTGAATAATAAGATTTTTCAGTCGGCTGAAGATGCTACGATCGCATATTAACCACCAGAATCTCACAAGATACTAACTCTCCGCCATGGGATCAAAATATATAAGAGGTCCCGTCGAATCGTCTCTTGAACCTGCACTCCAGTGAAATTACATCTTCCCTGACCGAAGAATGAATTCACTGTTCAGAGGAATTGTGCTAGTAAAATAAAACCGCCATCTATCCACTCTTGACCTCCCATCACAAATCACAGGCGAACTTGGTGAGATGTCAGAATCACTAGAGTATTCTATTCCACGCTACATACCAGTCATCTGATCCATCATAATTCACCCATCCTCTAATGTCAAGACTATTTATTGAGCATAATCCATCTTTCAACACTGAAAAGTCCAATTACAAAACTCTTCTCTCCAGTAAAATGCACTTGTTTGACATGCCTTAAGATACCTCGGAGTGAAGTTCCCGCATATACACCTCTTAAAAGCAAAAAGCTTGATTATGGCCTCCTGTATCACCTTTCAACAAGGAAAAACGACAGATGCCAATCATTCCCAACATGAAATCAATAACCCATCACGGCAAACATCTACAGCTTTTCGTATCGGGTATCACCCTCACTATACTTGTCTTTCCAGTCAACAAGAGACGACCCGCGTATGGGGAGACAATGAAGTGCCAGATTCTTCATGAAATGGCCAGTGTTGTAGGGATGATTGAGTGCCCTTTTATACATATCCCCGGTAGTGGTGGTGCTGTACACGATATTCAAATACTCTCTTGTAGTTATATTCAGAGCTGCGAGAAACGAATGGTACGATAGCAAGAGAGCCGGGTACCAGAATGTCACACACCCGTAGATGGCAAGAAAGAACGCCACCGGAGTCTTTCTGAGGTTTCTCGCGATCCCTGCATCTCGATGCGCATTGTGGTAATGGTAAACGTGGTAGAAACCAAGCGTAATTAGCCATATACAGGTTATCACGCCCCATATAAGAAAGAAAATGAAGAACCTGTAATTTCGGGAGCCCACACAATTATTGATCCAGACGCAGTGATGATCGTGCTTCGAAATGCAAGCCTGGCATGTAGAGCAATGAGAAGATCTAGGTGTTCTCCATATTTTACAGGTTGAGCAGTATTTGATATCTATGCAGGTATCATCGTCTGATCCTGGAAGGGTAATGGAGCCCAGGTACTCAGAGGGAAGTCCTGAATACTGGCCCAGTCTTTTTGACCGTATAGCGGTGATGTCGTCATCTACTATGTGGATATTTCTTGGAAGCACACCAGGGTCGAGTAAGGACGACTTGCCAAAATTAATCGTACAGGCTGTCCAACTATACACAAAGAGGATCAAAGCAGCAGGAGAGATGTGGTGCCAGCAGAAAGATGCTTCGCATGCAAGATATATAATTAGGGGGGCGCCTATAATAGTGGCAGTGATCAGTTGGAAATGGTTGGTGTTGCGGTAGACGGTCTTGAAACGGCCCCCTGCGAAGAAGAGGTTGTTTGGCTGGGACTTTTGGTAGTTTCGCGTGGTGGCTCCGTCATTTGGCTTGTAGATGAGCCATTCTAAAAATGATTTCATTTGGGGGAAAGAAAGTGGTGTTGCCGGGAGTTGAACGCTTGCGAGGGGGAGGGTGTGAGGGTTGTGTGTAAAAGGACCGAAAAAAAAAAAAGGCCTTATTGTTTTAATGCTGATTTGAACCACTATCTGAGCTTGTTTTGACTCAGTTTTAATTCTATGAAACCTAACATTTTGGAAAATTGATTGGGTGTATATGAGGACCTGTTGATTTGAAATTCTGCAACCAGTACAGCCTGGGTACGTTTATTATGAGTGATCAAAGACTTTATGTATCAAGCCAGATGGAATAGGTATGAGCCTTATGTTAAGCATATGGTCATGCGAGACTGATTTTTATAAGATGACAAAGTGTGTGGAGGACTTTGAAAGGGGAAGTAGTAGTGTCTGGTAAATTCTCAATGAGAGAGAAAAAGTCAGTCCCTCAGTCCTTTATTATAGACTGATTCTTGAAACGAAATCGAAATATGATAGCCGCACGCTTGTGACGTGAAAGGCGTACACCTTGAATAAGTATGTCTTACAATACGTGTATTTGCCAGTGTTTAGACTATCAAAGCTTTACCTTTCAAACAGTAGGAGTAAATTGACTTGAATGTGATTTCTCATCATTTATTAGTGCAATTGTATTCCCTTAAGAGAAATCCACCGATTTCAATAGAATGAGTCATTTAATTCGTCAGATTGCAACGCTCTGTGATACGAAACGTGGCTTAGATGCATTGTATAAAAAGCAATTTTGCAAAACCAGCAAAATCTGCCGATTGCTGGAGTCTTTTAGTGAATGGCATCATGAGTGACCTGAAGAATACTTACCCATAGGGAAGATTAGTTAGCTAATGTTGTCATTGCGTTTTGAAGCTGCTTGTTCCGAGCTCAATCGGCGAGACAGTCTACTTCATACTACATGAGAAAAATCTCTGTTGGGCTGGGAGGAAACCGTCTTCAACATATTTTTTTCCTCCTCCTATGACTGACTACGCTGTACTAGAATTTGAACTGGTTTCACCGCAAATCATTGACTAAGCGTGAAGAATATAACCTATTGCCCTGAAAAACCAAACCCACCGTTTCCATTTCCCTGTCTAGATATTGTGTCGGGCATTAGGCAAGATACTATGACGTGGATGATCTATTCTCGGTATTGCATACCTAGATCCTCACGGACGATTGGTGAAGAGTTGACTAATACACGTGTAAGTTGTACTATTTGGCTGTACTAAGATATCTAGAATGAGCTTCTATTTATACTCCGATTGCAATCATCCGAGGAATCACCTGATCTTCTGCAAGCATCAGCTTTCCTAGGAGTATCTTGAGATATTCCAATGTGGTGTAATGATGTCTCATCGGTAATTATCGTGGATAATCCGACATATTGGACCACAAATATAGCATGAGTAATTAAAACTGTCTTCTTTGTATCATTTTGAAGGAGCCCCTGCTTCTCACTTCCCACTTCATTAAAGTGTGTTTAACTGTAGTCTGAATACCTCGAACCGATCAAGATGGCCAAGAGTTTGAAAATAAAAGAGATGAGTCAAAGCTGTTAGAATAATCGCAATGCATTTGACAAACTCAACTCAATTATATATTTCTCAGTTGGCTAGTGAGCACACAATCCCTTAAAGGACTAATACAGCCTTGTGAGACAATCTTCAAAGCTATGCATCATATTGCAGTAGAAGAATTCTGCAGAGAAAGAATTTCAACAATAAACGGTAGAAATAGACAGACGGGTCAAATTATTACAATGAAAGCTTGACGAATACCCCAACGACATATCAGGGACATTCGGTGACTTAACTCCCTCCCCGGGAGTCGAACCCCGGATCACTTCTCCCAGATTCGAACCCCGCAATGAACCGCATAGGAGTCCCCTTAAAAGGACATTTTTCAAGAGTGCCTCGAATCTTTTTAGCAAATCCACTCACGCCTTTGCGGCATCCACTGAAAGTCTCACCTTCTTCATCAATCCAGTTCACCCTTTGGAAAAGCTTCCAGAATGGCCAAAGAAGAAACGCATCTGCATGGAACGTTTGGGGGAACATCAAACACCTCAATGTAATGCTGCAGGAAAAAAGAGGAGGCCAGTTTCGTAAGCGGCTGCTGGTTATCTTTGTAGTGTATATGGCTCTCACTTTTAGTTTCAACGTAATGCTCTATTTCCTCACCATCAATTATCTCAAGACTATGCAGTATATCCCTGGAAAGACGGGGTTTATGGCAAAGTTCAACTTTAGACAGGGAATTATCAATGAGGAGATTGTTAAAAACGATCACAAGGCTAATAGTTACTATCTGAAAACGATTCAGCTCTTGAACGATGAACGCGGCTTGGCTAACCCAGAAAATGGTGTTCTGCTCCTCTCTCAAGAAGAGCTTTCTGAAATGGGGAAAGAATATATAGGCGTATACTTTGACCTTCTCGTACGGTTCGCATTGACTTGCTATAAAGACGAGGATACAAAGTTGTATCTGGAGAAAGCTTTGGAAATCGACTCCCGGTTCGACGCAGGGTCATACGCACTGAAGAGTACTCTTTTCCGTATTTTGGCTTCCTTGTCTCCAAACTTGGCTGAGCCGTATCTTCTTGAGTCTGTGGCTCTTTGTTCCCGACAGGAAAAGGTGGACCTAAGTCTGGATAAACAGGATGCAATGTTTGGGGTGGTTCCCTCTGGTTCCACCCTGAGTGACGCTTTTGTAAACTGTCTTTTGGACCTGGCGTGGTTTTATGCTGATAAAGACTTGGGCAAACCTTTGGCTATATTCACATCATTGCTAAGATCGTCACCAAAGTTGCATTCTCTTTTGAAACTCAACATTTCCGAGATTCTATGGGCAAAAGGCGAAAAGAAACAAGCTTTGCAATTCTGCCAACAGGCTGCGATGGAGGCTCTGGTAAAGTGTAGAAGCGATGTTAATAGTGCGAAAATTGCGAAAACGGGCTTCAAAAATTTGGCAAAGATGTATGGCAAACTGGGAGAGCGGGAACTGCAGTCTCTATGTATTGATCAAGCGAAGCAAATTGAAGTGCCCCTGGATCTGGTGGTGGAGGAGAAAATGCCCAGCGGGAGAAACAAGTTGCGAGAGCAGGTGTTGGGTTACTATTTCGGAGGATGGGGAGGCGTCCTATTTCCTTGAGCTGTTGATGAGGGCTCGGTGGATGGTGGGTGGTTTTATTTATTTTTGTAAAGGTGCCGTTTAGGGGTTTTGGCTTGTATCGTTTATCTGTTTGCATGAGTTTCTTGGTATGTGCTTCTGTACTCCTTTTGACTGCGATATGATGGACTATTCAGAATCAAGGTGAGTCTTGTCCTTTTCAGACGACTGCAAATCTCTCTGATTGACAAGTTTTGACACTTCCCTAAAGCTCTCTAGAAGAGGATGTAGCTTGATATCATGGGCTCAGGATAATTGACACCCATGTAACATCACATTAAGGCTTTTTGGTCAGTATTTTGGACCATGACTCCCCGACGAATAATTTCCCTTATTTCATTTAGCTTCACGATGGATTGAGTTACCGAAACTGGATTCCAAGACCTTTGCCCTATCGGATCGAGGTGGTCCGGTGAACTCTCATAATCTTTGTTGAAGATGGTGCACATAATAGGAGACACTTAGGAGTACACATAATTGTATGTCTACTGAAGACGCATCTATGGGCTAAAGAAGGTACAAAAAACCCGAGAATCATATAGGGCCAAGAGAACAAGGCATCAATAGATGATAGACTTCATTTATAGGCCACCACAAAGAGTGTGAATCCCTGAAGTGCAATGCTCTTCTTTGTCAATAAAAGTCTCTGCATCATTTTCACTTATTTCTTTCATAGGATGCTTCAGAATAACTTCAAGTATTAGACGAAGCATAAGAAACTAAACAGTAGAAGATAAAGGTCGAACCACTTCGAAGAAACCTCTAGAAGACTTGAAAAAAACACAAGGTGGGACCAGTCGGTCTGTTGACTTCATCAGTTGATTGATGATTCGGAAAAGAGTTCTGCATTGGGAGCAATCTAAACAACAATTAGAAGTGCAGAAAGGCCGGAAAAATAAAGAGAAATCTGATTGGTTGCTTAATACTATTTTGGACTTTTCCCAGTAGTTTTGTGACGAACCATCAGGAGCCATAAATCACAACTTTATGCAGTAATGCATGTTCTAAAATGTGTGGTGTAAGGATTAGTGCAGTAGACAGACACGATTCGTTTTCAATGGCTTCAAAGCCAGGTGGTGTAAATCTGGTATTCTCCTAAATTCTTCTTTGAAATATCTGAATTTTTGCGTTGCAACAGTCGTTGTGTCGCTCCTCCCTTATATCCTCCGAAGCACTCCAACAATATATCTCTTTCTCGGGTTCGGTGTGATGAGATTCCCAACTGCCTTAATCGAATACTGGAATTTCTTTTCTAAAGGAATAAAGTTCTATTCATGTATTATCGGTTTCGGCTTCCCAAATTGGTCTGTCCTTTAAAAGTTCATCTTCGTGTCACTTCATCCCATGCCACGCTAGATGGTCGGCATTGGTCGATTGATCGCCGCCAGATCAATGGGAGACAGCAAATAAGGGAACAATGGTGGGAATGTTCGATGAATCCTCTTTATTACCAGAAACCCTTCACCCTCCATGAATGGATTTTGCCGACTTATCCCTTTATTGTTGCCCTCCTCGGGCAAGATCCTCCATGAGGTGAGATCAGAACATTAATAGTATGTCGGTGGACCTTGGATATGGCTCTTACAGATACCAGATTAGAGAGTCTTTTAAATCATGGCAATTAAGCTCAACTACTGCTAAACCACATGATGCACTCATCAATATCAGGCAAATTAATCACTCACTGTGCTTATATTCAAGAACGAAACCTCACTTTCATTCCCTCTGTAAATACACCTCATGTCGAAAAGAATAGCAGAATAGAAATTATTAGAGTAGTACCCACAAACATCCCTCTTTCCCTTATCGGTATATTGAGAGTCTCTGGACAGTCTTCTTTACACTCCTTGTAAAAAAGGCGAGGAGGGCCATCTTACCTGTGATATGTTGTAAAGCCCCTCAGGCAATACGAGATGATTTTTCGTCTCATTTACTCCTCAGTTTCTTTGTATCCCAATCGTAATTAAACTCTCTAGATTCTCAGATCTACAGTTACGATTACCAACAGAAAGAATGATTGAGAGTAGAAAATTGATGGGAATTTCCAGTAATTTCATTTTTGGAAAAGTCGGAGAAAACTAGGTAGTGTATTCACCAGATCGCGAGCTGATCTAGATCAGATGGCATTTTTTGACTTGACATCTAGCTCCGGGATTTAGATCTACCCTCGGATGTAGATGTCAGAGCTAGAACTGAAAATGATATTTAATTAATAGAATAACATGACTAGTTTGTTATACTTGAATTTTTCCTCACACAAAATCACCGCACCAATGGCAAATAATATGCCGGCGGATGGAGCGCCAATAACATGCTTCATTTAACTCAGTCTATTATGTAGAAATTACCTCATTTGTGGCTATAAATATGCCTTATATTTATGATTATTTCCTCGAAGTATTCCTCTTTGAATCTATTCAGTGATCTCAGTACCTTTATGTCAGGTATGCATGACAAAACGAGAGTTTATCGGATAGGTCTTTTCCGCTCTCAAGGCCAGAACTGGGCATTTCTTTAACTTGTCATCTTTTGCGTCTCTCTCCTACGATGGGTTCCATATTTTTCATTACTCGAATACATATGCGACTCGTAGAGGATGATCTCTCCATAGTTATAACGCTTCAAGACTACAAATTGACATTTATGGCAGCGAACTCGGGCAGGTTACTGGCCCTACTGAATCCCAACCACCGGAAATAGCTCATTTAATTTGGTTTTTCAACATTGTGTTTCGCACTCAAAAGCTGTTCCTCGCTAATGCAGGCTATTAATAGCGTGCATGTCCGATAGAAGGTGTTTCTAGAAGGCTTCCAACAGATTCTAGAGATTGCCCTATGTAGAGTGGGGAATCAAATCTAAGGATCAAGTTACTTTTTCACGCGAGCCTTTTCAAATTCAGAGTAAGCTCTGTGGGGAATTCAGTCTGTTGGAAGCTCCTTGCTTACGCTTCGTGGCATTAATCTGTTGGTAGCTCTTCGCTAATGCTTAGTCGCATTAATCTGTTGGTAGCTCTTCGCTAATGCTTAGTCGCATTAATCTGTTGGTAGCTCCTCGCTTACGCTTCGTCGCTGCTTCGTCGCATTTGCTCGTGGATAAAATGCAAATCAATTACGCCCTCTATAGACTCTAAAGATTACTTCCCAGCCAGTACTCATCGTCCGAGTTTTGAGAATCCCCATTCATAATCTCTGCTAAACCTCCGCCCGTCTTCTCCGCCACATTCTCCTTATCCTCGACATAGTAATCCTGGATCCTGCTTCCAAAATCAGGCGAAACCGTCAGCGGAGAAGGCGGCGACTCCTTCAAGTTACTCGGGATGTACAGCCTCGAAACTTCCGACTCGGTATTGCCCCTTGAACGAACTCTTATGCTATTCAAAGTAGAAGACCGAGACCGTATTACAATCCCCTCATCGTCGTCGCTGCTCTCTTCACTGCTATCTTCAGATGAGCTTAAAGAGTACTTTGCCTTTCTATGAGACCTGCCCCTCGGCACAGGCGGCTCATACTCTTTGTACATCCTGTCGAGCGACAAGTCTGAGTTGTTTATGCTGAGGTCGAGAATCCGGTCTGCTTCAGAACGAGTAATCTTCAAACTCTTGTCAAGAAAGGAGCCGTACTCTTTAAAGCACAGAAAGTTGGAGTAGTGAAGAGAAAATGGAACACAGGATGGAATCTCGTTGAAAATGGGTCTGCATATCAAAAGTTGCAGAAAAGTTACAATACAGGGCCCATGCGATACTACGAATACTACGGTATTTTCATCCTTGACTGCGCCTGCGCCTGTCGTATAAAACCCAATCATCGCTTTCAGGTAGTTGAGGCATCTGAGTTTGAATTCCGCCAATAATTCTCCATACTGACCGCCTCGACTGAACCGGTTCATGTTCCATGTCATATCTCTCAGTTCCTGTAATCCAGCATCGTTAATGTACGAATTAACGTTACTCATGAGTGATATACCGTTATCGTTGGGCGGAAGCAGTGTTAAATCGCAGCTTGTGCTTAGCCACTCCCCAAGCCCTTGATCCACACGGATTTTCACCCGGCTCGTCGGTAGAGCCTTTGCAAGCATACCAGACGTTTGCATACACCGATTATACGGAGATGTGTGGAGTAAGATGTGTGTCTCAGGGTTGATCACGTGGTTCAGAGACTTGACACACTCCTCCACCTGATCCGTTGCCAAGGTAGCATTCACCGGAGGATCAAAATTTGAAACCCAACCAGTGGAATCCTCAAGATTGTCCACTTTTGTTGCGTGGCGGAGAAACACAAAGTGCACATAGTGATAAGCAAAATGGTGTCTCTTAGAGTTGAAGCCGCACATCCGTACATTTACCTTGGGGGTAGTGAATCGGTGGTGTAAGGATGAAGGGAAGTGAGATTGATATATATATATATATATCGTTTATCAACATTTCTTGTTTGCGTTTTCAGTCACCTCACTCAAGGTCTGTTGCATGACATATATATAGTGTAGCGTTGACTGCGAGTGACAAATTGAATGTTTTCCTTTGCACAAGCTATCCGAGGCACCCTTGTTTGGGACTCAGCCGTGGCGGACTCGTACCTAATTCTTCGCCCTGCTTTAGATTGTGGGAGTCCGCAGGGAAGTGACCCCAATGGACTATAATATGTTCTATCTGAGAGTAAAGCTTGCCTGATGACAGGATTAGGCTGATAGAAGACTTGTAATTGATGTAAATGAGACAACGGTATTTGTCTCAAGACTTACAGATCGATTGATTAACCAATCATCAGGGCACATCATCTTTGTGTGGAACTTTTTTGACTAATGGCTTCCTTTTTGACTTTTGATAAAGACAACGAAGAGACTTTTACCATCGCAGCACACTGTATGGCTGGTGACTGTTTCATTTTAGCTCCATTTAGAGCCAGAATAAAATATGCAAAATCATTAGAGGAACCACTTGAAAGAGTGTCTCCCCTTATTATCAGAGCTCCATTCAATAAGAAAGTTAGGTCGAAATCATCCAGTAAATTGATAGCCTCAAGTATGAGGCAGTGAGAGAGCCCCATTTCAAAACAGGCGAAATCAATTAGTTTCAGTCTATGTGAAATCAAAAAGGAATCTATGGCGTGAGGCTTTTCTATAGACATTCTTACCTCTTCAATGTACGCTGTTAACGTGTTTATATTCGAAGAGAATAAGAAGATAAGAAGCTAACGAGATTTTTATACGTCAATAATCTTCTCTGCTTTACGTCCAGCACAAAATTGATAAAAGCCTTGATTTCCTTTGGAATGAATACGTGTATGGTTTCATTGCAGTCATGTGCAGTCTCTGTCGACCAAAAGCGCCTTAGAACCTCCTCTCGAACTCAATAGAACTGCAAAAGTATTTCCAGAAGTACTCCTTTTATCTATTTTAAAAGCTGATATTCCAGATATATATTCAGGATCCTCTAGGATTGAACATCCAGGTATATGGAGAGTACATTCTAGACTATACATGATCTCATAGGGATTTAATTACGACCTTGAGTTGATGATACGTCTTATTAACGGAACTTCAGGGCAATTTAAGAACCTGGACTATCTAGCATGATTTGGGATCGAATTCGATTATACACCAGACATCATCGCTCCATGCAGCGATCGTTGGTTAGGTCTTCTGGTTGACTTCTAACGTATAATCGGTAAGCCGATATGCGGTCTACTGCATGTCTATTTTTGGTCTTACCCTGAAGTTCTGCTCCCCTTACCCTAAGGGGTTAAAACCTTGTTGTTCATTTGCATTCTGGAAGTGGCGGGTTTTCCATTATGAAGATCCCTCCACAT
>JAKTTA010000309.1:0-13056 GCA_030580415.1 Citeromyces nyonsensis
TTTTTTTTGAGACAATCTTTGAAGCTATACCATTAAATATAGCTCAACAGGAACGAGATGTCAGCATGTAAGCGTCTACAAATATTTTCCTGATTCCTGGCTGCTTTTTCTAATATCTCAGACATAATAATGAATGAAAAGTGTAAAATACACATCAAAGACCCATTTCTAATCCACGCAATTATCAATAACCAATGTTGGTTTAATCTGCCTATCATTATTCTGCGGAAATATGTCTATGTTTTGATCCATTATCAAAACATAGACAGTCTTCAATATCTCAAGAAGTATGATGAGTCTTAAAGAAAGTAAGGAAACTTCCTCATCAATGTAATCGATGTGCGGTAAGAAGTTTTGATCAAGAGTGCATTCTTTTGTTTCCAATAATATTCTTGTACTTTCCTCTTTTCTCTCTCTGTACTGTGGTGATGGTCGAACTGAGTGCTCCCACAGCGGGACTCGTTTCTATAGCTATTTCAATCAAAATAAATCATATATAATTTCTATCATTAATAAAACTTAAATTACCTTCAGCATCTGTAAGTCCTACTCCGTGTCCCTGAGGAGCTCCAGAAACTAGAAGAGCTCATGTGCGTTCACTCAAAAGCCTAACTATTTAAAATCATGTTGCGTAATTATCTTTCCTTGAAGCCCTTGGAGCTCGAGATATTCGTCACCTGAAGCTGGTCACACATGAAGACTGTAACTATTTTTCTCGAGGTGCGAGATTCAAGAGGATACTCAGATCAGCTGGTGATAACGCCCAGTATCGATATAATACCCTCAACAAGATGCTAATTAGTAAAGAACAACAAAAAAGGCTTCTCACAGCTACTCAAAACCGTAAAAAGTGCATTCTGCATATGCATCTAAAGCCCTTTTCGGTATTTTCTTGCCCCTTGATATACCTTGATCTTCTTTCACCCGCCTAAAGTTTCTGGTTTTTGACATGTTGTATGGCGTCTCAACCTACGCTCTGCTGCAGATTTCAGTGATTCTTTGAATATTATGCCCATAAAGCGCTTAGCATTCTGTATCCACACAAATGGGTTACCACAAGAGAAATTCCGCTTCTAATGCTTTTTCTCTCTTCTTTTGAAAGAATCCAGTTCAATACCCTTCCCTCCTTAGCCTCTTGGAAAATATAGAAAGATGCCAGTGACTGCTGATCCTCTCGATTTCGCAAGTGATGCCAAATATCTCGTCAAGTTGATCGTGCTACTGCAGCTGGAAACTCAATCTTGGCACCGGACCTGACACTAGCCTTAGATCTCCGTAGCCTCATGTTTCCGATATTCTACTCATTTAAAATGCACTCTGAGCTCATAGAGAACATCACTGTCCATCACGTGCTGTTTTTTCTTGAGTTGCCCTGGCGCATATCAAATATGCGAATAGCTTTATTGTATGCCCCTTTGATAACTTCCCTTTCGCGTGGGCAAGAGATCAACATCAATTGTCGTAAACAAAAAAACACGAGGGATAATCTGTCTTGGACGTGCGGTCGAGGACAGTGAGATGGGTGAGGCCAACTTTTCCTGGCCTTTTTAGTTTTGCTGTACCGGCTCTGCTGTACAATTGCAGGTACTATAGAATTGTCTGTGAGCCAAAGAATTTGACTGTTTTCAACAGCGAGTGAGTACTATATCACCGGAAAATCACACAAGCTGAAAAAGTAACACGAGAGTAGAGCGATGTATGGTAGAAAGAGATTCAAGAAGCTAAGGTGCATCTAGGCTGTTATCACAAGGCTCAGAAGTGCTAGATCAGATTTCCTTCTATCTAGGCTGTTATCATAAGGCTAAGAAGTGCTAGATCAGATTTCTTTCTTTCTTGTCTAATTCTTACACCGGCAACAGAATATTAGCCCAACTCTGATTAGAAGATAATGACCACCCGTGTCTGCTATCATCAGACGACAACTAGGTGTGGTGAACCCATTTGAAGGAAACGTTTCTCAACGGTGAATGTCGTGATATACTCGGGCTTTGTGATCCCCACCTAGATGTTCCTAAACTAGTACAGTGCTCTTAGGTGACAGATGCTCCTCTGACCAATTGAAAGTGGGTCAACTTTGAAATATAGTCGGATATCCAGACTGATTCCATAGTGCCTACGATTTGTGTGTAGCTTAGAAGCTGATGTTATTGAGATCACCCGCAGGAGGTTTCGTTTGAGCACTGCAACCACAGGTGTTATCTGCCAGGAGAGCCCTATTCCTCATGCAATAAAGGCAAGGCCTCAAGTCTTCAGTCATGGCCCCCTACCGAACCGATGTAGAAGTGATCCTGGATTTTTCATAGAGGGATGAGCATTCTTAGACTGAGGTTATAAGAAACCGTGTTGCCCGTTCACTCGCTTTAACATATGCGCCAAAAGACCAATTGAGGTGGTAAAGCCACGATATAGTTAAGTTATCCCAGTCTTGACCAAAATTCAGGGTACATGGTTGAAGCTATTCATTGAAATGGCCCGGCCACAGCATTCCAAAAAACACTTGTTAGATCAATGGAAGAAGTACCCTTCTTCAGACACAATCTAGAAGCATCATGAAACGTAAAAGATGAAAAAAAAACTTGATGGAATAACTCCACACGCAAATAAGGGTATTTGGGGAATTATAAAACAACAAGGGTTTTGATGCACTGTTCCAAAAACCGGCACTTGGAAGAACTTCACCTCGTCCAGCACCCATATAGATAAACTTTCTTTAAAACCTGCCTTGAACACCAGAATTGCAATCTGTGAAAAATCAGAGAAAACACTGTAAAAAAAAAAAAAAACACGAAGGTCAAAACCGGCAGTGAGGATGTCCGGATGCGCAACCATGGATCTGATAATGAAAGATGCACTCCCGGCTCTGCCACCAGATCATCAAGCGCTAACCGAGGGCCAATTCACTTGGAAAATAACCAACTGGCGCGAGCTGTCCGGCAACAGAGTTGTTGGTCCAACTTTTCAAGTTGGGGATTTCAAATGGAACATTTTGCTCTTCCCCCATGGGAATTCCACCAATAGTCTTGCTGTGTATTTGGAACCACATCCGGTAGAACCCAAAGATAGATGGCACGTGTGTGCGCAGTTCACCGTTGGAATTTCCCACCCTGATAAGCCACAAACCCACAAGGTGAGCTTTTCGTCTCACCGGTTTTCGGAGGATGAAACCGACTGGGGGTTTTCGCAGCTGTGCGATTTGAGACAACTGTACAGCACTTTTTTAAGTGAAAACCGCGTCACCATAAGTGTGTGCGTTCGAATTATAGACGACTATACCGGAGTGCTGTGGCACAATTTTTTAAACTACGATTCCAAAGCGGAAACCGGGTTTGTCGGGATTAACAACCAGGGAGCCACGTGCTACTTGAACTCTTTGATCCAGTCGTATTTTTCCACAAATGCATTCAGAAAAGCGGTTTACGATATTCCGACCGATAAGTCGGACAACGCCGACGTGGCTTTAGCGTTGCAATCCATCTTTTACCAGCTGCAAACCTCGCCCGAGCCCGTAGACACGTTAGGGCTGACTGCGGCTTTTGGCTGGGACACGATCGACGCGTTCACGCAGCACGACGTGCAGGAGCTTAACCGGATTCTGATGGACCGGTTGGAGGGCAAGATGAAGGGCACTGCCATTGAGGGCGTTTTGAACAATATCTTTGTGGGCAAGATGAAGAGTTTTATAAGGTGTGTAAATGTAGATTTTGAGTCTGCGCGGATTGAAGACTTCTGGGACGTGCAGCTCAACGTTAAGGGGATGGGCAACCTGACCAACTCCTTCATCAACTACAACGAACTTGAAATGATGGATGGCGAAAACCAGTACGCGGCAGAAGGTCTGGGCCTTCAGGACGCGGAAAAGGGTGTCGTTTTCCAGCAACTTCCTCCTGTCCTGCATCTGCAGCTCAAGCGGTTCGAGTACGACTTCAACTACGACAGACTCATCAAACTGCACGACAGGTACGAGTACCCGTTGGAAGTGGACTTGAAGCCGTTTCTGGATTCGGACTGTGAAATGGCCTCAGAAGACTGCCGGTACCAGCTTCACGGGGTACTGGTACACGACGGAGACGTTTCTGCAGGCCATTACTATGCCCTTATAAGACCGGGACTTGAAGACGAGTGGTTCCGCTTTGACGATGATAAAGTGTGGAAAGCCACTCAGCATCAGGTTTTTGAAGCCAATTTCGGAATCGGCCTCAAGTCTCAAGCGGAGATAAACCACTTGTCCCGCGCAGAGTACATAGAATACCAGAACCGCAAACTGACTTCGGCCTACATGCTGGTGTACATCCGGTGTTCCAAAGCTGAAGAGATTTTGCAGCCTGTGGACGACTCCAGTGTTCCCGCGCATGTCAGAGACCAGGTGAGCCAGGATTTAGAAGCTATCGAACAACGCAGAAGGGACGTCGAATTTCGCCAGTCCCACATGGAGGTGAAGGTGATTACAAACTCCACTTTCTGCCACTATGAGGGTTTCGATCTGGCTCCTGACCCTTCAAGCAAATACTTGTTTGCAGAAGATCTGGTGGATCCGAAGGCTTTCCCCCTCTCGGTCACGTTGAAGAGAACGGACCCCTTCTCGATGGTGCATGACTTTCTGAAAGCTGAAGGGCTGCAGAACTTTCGGCTTTGGGGCACAACGCAAAGGTCCAACCATACGAACCGCATAGACTGTCGTGTGGGCGATGAGGACGTTTCCATCGAACAGATGGCCTCCCGTATGACTCACAGAGACGGAGAAATGTGGCTGTTTGCAGAAGAGTCACCCTCTCCAAAAGACTTTTCGCCAGAGTCAGACGATATATTCCTACACATAAAATACTTTGACGGAGAAACGATTCGAGGGATCACTCAAGCGGTGGTGTGCGGATGGGACCCTGTGAAGTCCATCCTCCCGCAAGTTTCAAAGTGGGTGGCGCACGACCTTGTGATTTGTGAGGAGGTGAAGAGTGATGACATTGAGAATGTTTCTTTAGAGAGAACTTTTAACCAGTGCGAGATCCAAACGGGCGATATTCTTTGTATTGCTCGCGCTCAAGATTTCAAAGCCATGAAGAAACGGTACGAGTTTTTGCAAACTCGAATCCATCTTCATTTCCGTCCGCTAGCAGCTTTGCCCGAGGAGGACGAAGAATACGGCGACTCCAAGCGCCAGAAATTCGAAAGTGAAACAAAGGAATTCTCCTTCTGGCTTCCCCTCCGTACACCATATGCGGAGCTGGCTTCTCGGGTCGGTAGCGAGGTTGGTGTTGATCCGGCCTACCTGAGACTTTTCGGCGTTGCATTCACGGAGCAGCGGATCCCACTGGCACACACTTCGGACTTGCAGACGCTTTTCCAGAGGCCTGTTTCGCAGAGCCAGGTGATCAATTTCGAGTATGAGGTGCTTAGCATCACGTTAGAGCAGTTAGACAGTATGATTCACTTGAAAACTTTCTGGCTGGGTGAAACTGTCACCCACCAGACCTTGCACGAGTTTCTGCTGCCGAAAACCGACACCGTCAGTGATTTGGTTGATCGTTTGGAGGTTCAGCTCAAGCCAGATCAGTTGAAAAGCGATATTGTGGTTTGGTCTGGAGTCAACCACGTTTTCCACTCGCTTTTGTATGCGGAGCACTCCATCTCCGCCTTGGGTCCGAAAGAGCAGATATATGCGGGCTATTACCCTGATGTCGCCAAAGCTTTGCGCTGCTACCAATATCCTACTCCCGACGATGAGACAGATTCGCAGAAGCCCATTTTGTGTTTCCAGTTTCACAAAGACTTGCGCAGACTGCACGGATCTCCGTTCATTTTTATTCTCGTCAAAGACGAGCCTTTCGGCGAAACAAAGCTGCGTTTACAGAGACTTCTCGGACTCGGAGACAAGGAGTTCCACAAAGCTCGAATCGCACTGTATTCGAAGCACTCAGATGTGCAGCCAGAGTATGTAGCTGACGACGATGCGGTGCTGTTCAACGAGGCCTCTCAAGATGATCATTTGTGTGTGGACCATCCCGACAGGTTTGGTGGCAAGTTTTCCAGCGAGAGAGGGATTAGTATCAAGATGTAGAAAGGACACTTGCGAAGCGGAGTTGTCGAGAGTGAGTCGAGTAAATGAATTTGAGCCGTGTGTTTTTTTTTTGTTTTTGAGGCACTTTTCTTTGGAGCCTTTTCAATGAAGTGTTCGATTCGCTCTTCGGGGGAGAGCCTCCTTTAACTGCTTATGAGAACAAGTAGAGAGTTTCCAAAAGTCTCAGAAGTTCTTGAAAGCCGCAATTGCTGAGTTCGATGTATCCTCACTTTGATGGAACCCGGGTTCAGCAACGGCTATCCACTTTTAACGTCGATGTGCCAATGGGTCCCAACTGCTCTTCAAGCAGTAAGAAGAGCGGTATAGAGGTTATGAAACTGAGCAATAACTCATAAGTTGACTAGTTTCAAGACTGCCTCTCAAGAGTGGCCTGGTCTTTTTCATGGGTCATACTCAAATGAAAGAAACAGCAAAATCCTGTTCCACCTTATCTGCATGTCTTACTAAAAGGTTCCTTTTTCTACGGTAATTGACAGAACATGAGAATGAGCATTCCTCCTACCACAGTACACCAGGAGATGGATATTCGGGGTATCCGCGGCACTACCACTTGGTAGGCCGGGTAAGCCTGAATATAGAAGTGTATATATATAGGATTCCGCATACTCTCGTTGAGTCGCCTGAAATACATATTGTGAACCTCTAATAGTAATTCCAAGGAGTGGATAGGAATGCTGAGATTCACTTCTTCGAAAACGTGAGCTGGGTTTGGTAACTCACTCTCCTGACTTTTGTTGCATAAGCAGCGCTCAGCAATCTCCGCGTCATGTCAGTTCTCATGGTCTTTTTGCCGGCATGTAAGTCCTCTATCAGGGGTCAAGACATGGCCAGTTCTGTTGAGCTGATGCTTTTTTTAAGCTAGCTAGTTCTGATTTTGGCGTATGTTTGAAGGGAATTCCATAATTATATGGGTATGCTTAATCGTGATAAAGAAGGATTCTAAACCCATTCACATACTTACGGAAAAACGGCCATGCTAACCTCCTGAGGTGCCCCCAGAGACGTTTTTGGACCCGAGCCGACTGTGCCATACACGGAGCAGAGACTTGTACATCTTTTTTTTTTTCCGCAAGGCGATTTACCATTACTAACAAACTGCATGATACGAAAGTTCATAATTGAGTAAAAGTCGGTTGGAAAGAGCCACATATTGTGTGACCTCAAAAATGCTTAAAGATGTATACCATCGATCTTCTTGGTCTTCATTCAGGCCATCCGTGCACCCCGAAAAGACTGTCGAGTCTGTCAAGAAATCTCCCTCTGAGATCCGTAGATTTGGAAAGGGTAGGTTTCAGTCCGGCTGTGGTCTGATTTTTCTTCAAACGTAAAGCATAATTTCACAATTCTAAACCGAATGAAT
Source organism: Citeromyces nyonsensis (assembly GCA_030580415.1). Classification (NCBI taxonomy): domain Eukaryota; kingdom Fungi; phylum Ascomycota; class Pichiomycetes; order Pichiales; family Pichiaceae; genus Citeromyces; species Citeromyces nyonsensis. The sequence goes on from JAKTTA010000309.1 coordinate 7,434, forward strand.
GGACCTCTAAGCGCAATTGCGCCATTGACATTTTATGCTTATTAGCAACGAGCATCCTTTCACCATTGTTTATTCGTCCGGATAGCATACTGTACCGAAAGGTTAGAAAGGTGTGCTTCCCTTTGAAATTGTTGAGCTCGGGATAACATTTGAACATCTCTCCTTCATCTAAGCTTCAAAGGCCCTTGATTATGAAGCTTTAAAAGCTATGGTGATGGAGCCACCGCAAAGAAGTAAGCATCTGATGTGTCTTACCTCTCTTGCCCCATACACAATTAACAAACGGTTGAATTGAAATTCATTTACTCAGAACTGCATTGTTACAACCCTGTCTCAAGAGCACGCCTTCTTAGCTCTGTGCTACTCAGCTTTCCCTGCCAATTATCCGACTCGCTCCCCCCTCCAACTACATCAATCCTATGAACAAAAAGAGGATGCCAGCCCTTTTTCTGCCTCTCGTTATTGATGAAAGCTCCGCCCTTTTCGCTCTCTGCACTCACAACCAGGGCATCAATCTCTTCAATCGTAGCCGTTGGACCACACACATCTTGTATTTCGTAGAAGGAAACTTTGATAGTTGAATCTACAGCAGAAAGAAACTTTTCAACAAGGCTCTTGCGAACTTTGTAGCTCTGCATCGCCTCCCTGTACGTTTTCTTCACCAGTAAAGCCTCGCCAGTAATGCCCACAATGAGTTCTCTTTTAGCGAAAAACGCAGACATCGTTAGGAGAATCTTGTGTCCGTCATGAAGATGGTCAAATGTTCCTCCTACAGCTACAACACGGTGAGACTTACCACGTTGGCCCTTGAAGGTGAAACGAATGGGCTCAGACTCAACGGTATCTATATATTGTATATTCTTGCCCTCAACCTTTGTATGCTTATCTGAAATTATCAGATCGTAGCACTCGAGACTTTGAAATGTAACTTGAGTATACACCTCTTCTCTGCCTAGCTTTTTGCACTCCCGCCTGACAAAATCATACAAACTCTCAAGCACATGCTGTAAGTCAGCAGAATCTAGCCCGGGGTTGATCAGTCTAATATCGATCGAGCCAGCAGAGCAATTTTCTATAGCGTATTTCAAAAGAGACCGGAATCGGCCAGTCTCAAGATGATGGTTCGAAACGATACAAACCACTTGCATATGCATCCGTAAACCTTCTACCCGAGACCTTTTGTATAAACATCCACACACCACATGCCCCCATGTCTGAGCTCGAGATTGTTAAAGACTTGAAAAATCGTGGGAAATATGTTCCTCCAGCGAGATTAAAAGCGGCGCTTGAAGAGGCGGGTCACGCGACTGACGAGCAAGAACAAGAGATGAAGTGGCGCAGCCTGGAGAAGTCTATTAACGGGCTGGTGAATAAAGCCAATGGCTCAAACCTACAGAGTATCATTGTAGAGCTCTTTAAATTAAACCTCATAAGGGGGAGAGGGCTTTTGGTAAGAAGCTGCATGAGGTCTCAGAGTGCGGCTATTCCGTATACACCGGTTTATGCGTCTTTGATCTGTTGTCTCAACTCGAAGATCCCAGAAATTGGGATTTTGATATTGTCTCGGGCCATACTTCTTTTCCGCAAGAGTTACAAAGCCAACGACAAAGTGAATTGTAAATCCTCGCTGGCGCTAATTGCCCATCTCTGTAATTTTCAAGTTGCTCATGAGATTCTGGCTTTGGAGATATTACAGGTTCTCCTTGAGTCTCCCACCGACGATTCTGTAGAGTTGACCTGCGAGTTTCTTACGCAGTGCGGTGAGTTTCTAACAGAGGTTAATGGTTCGCTCACCAAGAAAGTATTTGAACAGCTGAGAATGCTTTTGCAAGAGGGACACTTTTCTAAAAAGGTCCAGCACACGGTGCAGGAGATGTTCAAAGTGAGACGCGACGGCTACAAAAAGCATCCAGCTATCCCGCAGGAGCTGGACCTCACAGCAGAAGAAGATATGCTGACACACACCATAGGGCTGGGGGATAGAGTGAAATCGCACGATGAGCTTAATGAGTTCCGCTATGACGAAACGTATCAAGAGAACGAGGCCCAGTACGAAGTTTTGAAACGGGAGATCTTGGGCTACGATTCAGATGAGGAGGAGGAAGAGGAAGATGAAGAACAAGATGAAGGGGAGGAGCAGGAAGCAGAGGAGGAGATTGTAGAAGATTTGACAGAAAAGGCGCTTTCCGAGTTTCAGAAAAATGTATACCTTATAATAATGTCGAGCATGTCTCACTCTGAAGCGGTCCACAAACTGCTCCGACTGAAAGCTGAGGTGAAGGATTTCGAATACAGACTGGCAGATATGGTTGTCAAGTGCTGCTCGCAGGAGAAGACGTATACAAAGTACTACGGTCTTATTGGCGACAAACTGTGTGGGTTCAGCCGCAAGTGGGAGGACGGGTTCAAGAGGGTGTTTGCTGAGAACTACGACAACGTGCACATGTTCGAGACCAACAGTCTGCGAAACATTTCAAAGTTCTGGGGCCACATGCTGGCTTCAGATATGCTGGGATGGGAAGTGTTTAGTCGTGTTGTTTTAGACGAGGAGAATACTAACTCTGCCTCTAGGGTATTTCTCAAGTTTTTGTTTCAGGAAATGGTGGCAGAGCTGGGGATTCCCACTTTAAAACAGCGGATTGGGGAAGAGTACATCCAGGCTTACATAAGCGGGTTATTCCCACAGGATGGAGACGAGCATTTACGGTTTGCAATCAACTACTTTACTGCTATAGGGCTGGGCGCACTCACCGAGGAAATGCGCAGGAGTTTAAGTATGCATGAGAGATCTAGATCGCGTTCTGCATCAAGCGATGCATCCAATTCCAGATCCCGGTCTGGATCTCGGAAAAAAAGACGTTTTGTGCATGAAGATGCATGAAGGTGCATGTTCTAGAATTTTAGAATTTCCGGGAAGAGCCCAGACAGGAAAAGCCAGACGGGGTCTTTGAGAGGCTCAAACGTGCAGAAAAAGTAGTAGTATCATAATATATTCAATGGTATAAGACAGGAGAAATAAAGGAGAGACATCCTGAAGGTGAAAAAAAAAGAAAGCGCGCTAATTCGCTTAGTTAGAGAGGATTCCCCAGTACTGTTCAGCGTTGAAAGGGCCAGGTTGTTTCCACATATCGTTGAAAGCGTTGAAGCCAATGACGGAGTCTCCGCACTTTTCGGAGATGGAGTCCATAGCAGCTTTTTGGTTTGACTTGGATGGGACGGCAACGTTGTTGGAGTCACCCTTTGATGGCCAGCCAGACTCGGCGATCAAAACATCTTGCTTTCCGTTACATGCAGACCATACTCTTTGCAGCTGCAGGAGAGCCCAGTCACCGGATCCAGAAGCCTCGATAAAACCGTCAAAGAAAGCGTGTCCGTTGACAGCCATGTAGTCGGAGTATTCACAGAGCTCTGGGTTGTTGATAACGGCGATAAAAGTGTCTACGGAGACGACTTTTCCAGAGTAACCGGCAGAGGTCAAGGCGGATCTAGCAGAGTTGACGTAGTCTTTGATCTGGGAAGGAGTGGCCTGGCCAGAGTTGACAAGCTCGTTTCCGACGGACACGGTGTGGACATCGTCCCACGATCCGTAAGACTCGACGGCGGATTTGATGGTGGAGACACACTGCTCAATAGCGTTAACCTCGAAAATTCCGAGGAAAAGCTTTTGGCCGTCGGCCTTGGCCTTGAAAACGTTCTCCACCTGGTTGCAGTCGGTTCCGTAGAGTCTAACGAGACCGTATTCGCCGAGCTTCTCCATGTCGGAGGCCACTTCGTCGGCAGACTTGCATCCTCCGTTGTCAGAGTATGGAGAGTAGGTGATTCCCTTCAAGTTGGCGTTGAAGCTTCCAGACGAGGAGGTTTCAGCGGCTGAGGTGGAGGAAGTGGAAGAAGCTGAGGTGGATGTTTCCTCGGCAGTGGTGCTGACCTCGGTGGAGCTGGCTTCAGAAGTCTCAGCAGCAGTGGTCTCAGCAGGACTGGCAGTTGAGGTAGGCACAACTTGCGGAGCAGAAGTGTACTGCGAACGAGAAACAGAAGAAGCTGGGTGGACATCCTGAACTGTTTGGGCAGATCCTCCCACGGTAACGATCTGGGTCTGGGTAACAACCACAACATCACGCTTGTCGTGAACATTGTGTTGGTGCTGAATAGGACGGGCAACAACGTTTCCAACATAGGCGGAGGCCGCAAGGGCGGAAAGGATGTATCTGTATTGCATCTTAAGGAACGGGAAGGCTAAAAGGAATGGACAGAGTGAAGACTCAAAGTTTGCAATGCAGTAAGATGAATGCGGGAAATCCGTGCGCTTTTATTCTGCAGCGCACGTAATGTTTACCGTTTGTTTCAAGGGATGCTGCAAGATCGTGCATCTTGCATATGCATGCATGAGCATTTGTACCGTCGGGCAAACTTTAAAGCTTAGATCTAAAAAGAGCGTTTCAGAAAGCGTGTATTTTGGCTTCCTCGCTGGACTTATTCCAAAGCTATCCCAGTCTTTGGTATTCCAAGTTGGCCCGATGAGTCCGCTCACGAAGGGGGGCATTGCAGCGTGCATTGCAGCATGCTGCGGCCTGCTGATTGGCCGTGAGAATCGCGTCACTTTAATCCCGGGGGAAAGTTTGCAGTCGCACTGAAAATGCGCATCTTTTGACAAGAGCCAAATTACTGAAGCTTTCTTAGGAACACTGCTTCTCCAATACACGTGACTACCACAGTACAAGGCATTGAAGACTTTTCATCCCTGTGTTATGTAAACACCGTGTATTTACCAATTTCCCCTTTAGATCTGGGCTAGACCGATCTGCGTAGATCGGCTTGGCGCAAGATTTATGGGAAATTACTAGGCGTTTGCCAAAGGTGAATTAAATTAATAGGATTTGCGTAGAGTGGTGTGATGTCTCCAGGATTATCCCCCGTGCTGTGAGAGATTAAAGCAAGGCGGGAATAACGATGGAAAATCCATTATTTTGAAGGGGCATAGGTTGTTTTACATTTATGTGTTTTGTGCATTTGATGATTGACAAAAAGCGGTCAATTTTCGAGTGGGAAACACATCACAAAAGAACGAGAGAGGGATGAAAAGTTTTTGTTCTTTTGACAGAAGTCTCTGTCTGAGATTTTTATCACTGCGGATTGTTGATCGTATCTTGAAATATCTCCTATCTCATCTGCCTGTAAACCTCTTCACATCATACCTGCATTCTTCAACCAAGTAGTAAGCTCAACCACACAACTGCAGGTACGGAGAGATCTCTAGTGATCTTTCACCGACATCTAGTGATCTTTCAACTAAGTGTTTCATTCTCAGAGATACTTGGTCCGAAACACAAGCAATATTGTGAAACGGCAAGTCTCACAATTCTAAGGACCCGCTACAGAAAAGTCTCTCCGACCCAAAAGGATCCCCAACCTGACACTCTGCGAAATAATTGCGACGAAGCGTAAAATGAGAAGCTAGAATTAAAAGATAGGCAAACTCAAAGTGGATGTAAGGATTTCCCTGAAGACGAATTCCGTGGACACATTCGCGTGGAACCTTACACCACCTGCAAAGGTCTCTACCAAATTCTCTTCTTCTTTGTCTATTCTGGATGTAATTTGATCTACCTGAAACGCATAAAGCCTA
>JAKTTA010000310.1:3754-21221 GCA_030580415.1 Citeromyces nyonsensis
ATCGTCGCTTCGTGCGAAAGTAATGGATCACATACACGAAGAGGTCTTTGAGATACAAGTCATAGATGTCTAGTTCCTGGATGTCTGTTAGTATGTCCAGTGTCATGGGCTTATTCGACGGTGTAAGTGCCTTCCATATCATTTATAACCACACTAATTCATGCAGTAACAACTTTATTCAGTTATCAGTGTAGATTATGATTTTCTTAGAGCAGATGCTACTTTAATTACTTTGGGGATTTAATTTTCCTTCATAGCGCAAATTTTATACATGGATGGAGTAGTCCTTGACAGCTCAAAATGACGTATGCGTATATCCTTCAGCCTTTAAACTCCTCACAAAGCAACGAAAGACCTGCTTTTGAACAAGCAAAGACATATTATTGAAACAGGGGATGGATCGATACGATGGGCTTGTCGCTCTCACGATACTTTCCTTGTTCAAGAAGCCTACGTTCTTTATCAGAAACAGGAAAAGAAGTACCACTTGATTGATGATTGGCGTGATATTCTGCTCTGGGAGGAAACGGTGCCATCATTAGAACAGTAACTTACCATATAAAAATAATAGGTTTATAAAAGACAGATAGAAGTTAGGAAGACATATCCTCATTTGGAATGATTATTGACCAATGTCTCCTGGGCGGAAACCACTCTTCATGTCTATCATGTCACGTGCTGTCAGCTTACTATGAGGAGTGTATTGGCTTTACTTCTGTCAGGATCTAGACCATGCAAAGATGGCGAATAATCTAGTACAGTCTACGAAGTCTGCAAAATGTTATCTTAGAGTGCCTAGCCACCGGAGATTTAGAGGCCTGTGTGTGTGCTCACTCACCACAAGACTATGGACTTGGAGAATAAGCATTGCAAAGTGCAAACAATGAGCCTAGCGGTAGGTTTCATGGCGTTGCGACTTACGACTATTTGGTGGTTTTCCGTTATACGTATATCTGCAAAGAACTGCATGGAAAATACCCGTATTTATACCTGAATCTTGCCAAGACTTCCGTATTCCAAAGGCGCCAGGTGCATCTGATAGATGGATATATCTTATTAGGTATATACCGTGCCTTGCATGGTCTAATTCCTGTCACACAGAAAAAGTAGACATATAAGGTTGGCTCTTGCAGTGTTAGAAAGGGATTTCTTCAAGTCATGATTGTATGATGAAATCAAGATGAATCCGCCATAATGTATGAGTGCTACGCATGATGGAAGTGACGATGCATTGATATAAACGAGATGGATTAGCAAGGCAAGGTTTATAGTTAGGCAAGGTTGATTTTGAAGTGACTTTCTTTCTTGATAAAATCGCATGGAAGGCTAAGAGTTTCTCTCTTTTCTGCATGAGACAGATAGCGCAGAAGGCAGATTATTGTCTCACAGCGAAATCGAAGGATTGTAAATGAGAAGAGGATGGCACTATGAAATCTTTCAAGTCATTAGAGAGCGGGAATATTACAGCCAGTACTTGTTGAAGCGGAATAATAATCGAAGAAAAGAGAATAAACATACTTGAGTTCGGCCACCTTACTCAGTGGGAGAGTATGATGCAGTTGCAGTGAATAAACTGGCCCAGCATTCGTTACAGAAGAAAGACTTCTGGGGAAGGAAGTAGAAGACAAAACAATCGAAAAAAAATTACACTCGGCAATACCCTCACTTCAAGATTCGAAATATAGTATGGAATTTAGAAAAAACGTCACAGTTCTCTCAAAACCTAGTCTAGTTGTTAGCCTATGGTTGGCCGTGCGTTTACCCATCCAGAATCATTAAGCCGACGGGCAGTAGGCTTGCGGATGGCGCACCATACTCAGTTCAGTCTATTATGTAAGAATTTCTCCACTTGTGCCTATATATAAACCTTCCTCGTATGCATCTTCTGGGTACTTTAATAGGCCCCTCTTTGTATCGCTAGCTACTGACTTTAATGCACCTGAATTTGACTTTATAGGCGATTTGCGCTTCAAGGCACAGAAATAGGGTTCTATGCTACTAATCCTCTTCACCACTTAGAAGCATATCCTTACACCTCAGAATTATCCCGTGCACCAACCAAAAGTACAGACATCTCTCCATTCAACTACATAATTCTTACATCTACCTCCCGCCGAACAGACCAAAGAATCCCTTTTTAGAATCCCTGGACTCAATCTCCTTCTCCCTCTCCTCGCTTGCTGAACCTTCGGTATAGTGAATGTAATTAAACCCAATGTCAAACAACACAGGCTTGACGTGAACCGGCTGGAACATACCCATCAGAGATTTCGGCATCGCCTCGGGTTTTGCAGAAATAAAGTATTGTGTCAAAACGTGAGTTTTGGAAACTTTGCCCTTTAATTCGTTCGACAATTCTTTGAGAAACTCGTTATTTGGCAGTAGACATCCGTGAAGTAACTCTTTTGCAAAAGAAATCCCGCTAACTTTTTTCTCAGCCTCACTGTAAAGAGCCAGACTTTCTTTGTACTTGTTGAGTGAAAACATACACTCTCCCACGGAAGCCATTTCCAGAGCCTCGATACAAACTATAAGAGTTTCCAGCGACGACCACAGAGCCTCATCCTGATAAACACCTGGAAGGTCTTTGATCTGGTTTAAAGTGGATGAAACATTGTCAAAGAGTCTTTTCTTCAACTTCGAGTTGTCTAAAGTGGCATTTTTCAACTCCCTGACAACTTGCAAATCTCTAGCTACTCTGAAAAGCAGGTAGTTGTATTCGCAGTAAGCCAAAAGGATTTGGTTATCCTGCAAATCTTCGTCGGCATCGGATTTTTTACTGACAATTTCCCTTTGCTTTTCAACCAAATCCTGCCAGCACAACAGTATCGGGTCAAACTCATTCACATTGTGAAACTTGGACAACTCCAAGAGTTTCGAAACTTTGAACAAAGATTGTTGGATATCCGAGTTTTTCACTTCTGTTTCATACGCACTCCATTTGACCCTTCTAACAAACTCGTCACTGCCTGCAGGCTCAACTTTGAAAAACTCCCCATCGGTTTTAGAAACATACTCTACAACCCACTGGGCGATTTTTCCAAAGGGGGAGCCAAGTGCAGCTCTACAGGACGAGGCCAGATCGATGGGGACCTCTTTTTCAAGTTGGAAATAGCACAACTTGAGAAGCGGATCAATTTTGACTTCTATCAATTCCTCGTACAACGCAGAAGGCTGCAACTTGTTCAAGAATTGAAGGGCACAGTGGGAAATGCAGAGGCTTTTCAAGGAAACTTCCCAATTACGTCTCAAGAGCTCTAAATTGCCCGAAATCAAAGTTATATACACCGCAAGCTGCAATTTCACATTCTCGTCATCAACCACATTGAAAAGCTTAACACCGTTCATGTAGGCCTTTTTGTATTTTGTAATGATGAACTGCTTACTACTTTTGGAGTCCGCATTAAAGTCACTTTCCAGTTTCACTTCCTCCGCAAAAAGCAAATCTCTCTCACACGTAAAAAGAAGGATTTCCCCATAACGAGCGTCTTTTTCATAGTCAATTTGGGAAATCTTGGTGACTTTTTCCTTGTTCTTGTAGTTTTTCGTATCCTTTGTAGTGATGTTTAATTGTCTGCGAAGGTTTTGAAGTCTTTTGTTAGCAAGCCGACGCTGCCTAACAAAGTCGCTCGGTGCCTGCAAAAATGCCAAAGACCGAGCTCCAAGGGTTTGCTCCAGTGGTGAGTCCATCGTTGGTTTACCGTTTGGAAAGTGGTGTAAGGGTGCGGGTGGGTCCGTATATGTATGGCGGATGATAAATCGGCGAGTGGTGTCGCTGTTTATTGAACTTGATGGTGGAGAAGCGGCAGTTGAGAAATCAAGGAGTGGAGCCCGAGTCAGACAGTAATGGATAAAGGTTACCTGACATGATTATCAATTTCACAGTGTGGTGTAAGGATTGCATCACACATCATTCTTCATATAAAGCATCTGTAGATGCTCATTGCTAGACTCTTAAGCCATGTAGTGGACAAAGTAAGCAGAATACTAGAGTATAACGAAAATGAATATTAATGCATATAGATATTTGGGAAGGATCATCGGTTCTAGTATGTGTGGTGTGAGGATTTGCAGGCTAAAAGAAACCAGTTTCTGTTACACACGACTTTATTGTAACCAAGCAACTCAGAGCAGACAATCATTCCCAGACCTTTCGTGGCATGTAAGCATGAAATATCTATTTTTTTTTAGCCAGTAAGACTATTTATCGTATATCGTCTTAGGAGAGAAGCGGAAAAGTGACCAGTTGTCTGATGTAAGACACTTGTAGGTGAGAAACTGGTTTAAAGTGTTTCAGGCAACTGCATCAACGTGGATGACTTGTTACTATATGGCTTGCATGATTCTATGTATAACTCGAGCTGGAAAAATTAAGCTATCCATTGCGTATTGACATTACGGGCATACAAATGATGGTCCCCCATATTCAATTCGTCTCGGTGTTAATCAAAGTGTAGAGATTACAAATGTGAGACTCGGAATAATAAACCACCTAATGAGATGAATCTGAGTGGAAGAACACGTGAAATCTGTCTCACTCAGCAACATAGAGATATGCAGCTGGCTATGGCAGAAGGAGGTATCAACGGCTGAGCTTGGATCCCTAGACTCATTTCCTTTCACCGAGACTGGCAAAGCACCATCAATTTGAACCGGACAAGCCGTTAGCATCCTTGGTAGATGTAAAAAGAGAAATTTCTGCGCAGAACAGACCAAGGTCAGAGTTTTATTTACCATTTCACCCACAAAACAACATGCCGCCAAAGGTCACCAAGACAAGGCATTCCACCACCAAAGTCTTTAAACCCCAGCGTGTCAGTTTTGGCAAACAATAAGACAAGTACCCAGACAATGGTCCACATCGTATATGCTTCGCCAACATCGGACGTCAGAACAAATATCTCTGATCATGATTCGCAAGAGCTAGTAAACCACTCTTCCCAAAGCTTCACGCTACTGGCCCGTTCCCTCAAAGTTCTCCCTCACGCGAAGATAATGGTCGAGTTCATCCTGCGACACACTCGGCTTAAGCAAATCTCTCGCCTTGATAAAATCCTGCTGCTCCACGACAACCCTGATATCATCTTCTGTGGCCTGTCTATCAAACCACCATCGCAAGCTCATTTTTTCACTTCTCTTTTTGTTAAACCTTTCAAACTTCTCCTCCACTACACCAGCAGTTCTGGTCATGGCATTCAGCATTGCGTCCGAGCAGAGTGCGTAGAAATCCGCTCCGGTAAAGTTGAAACCGCACTTGCAGGCTATATCATACATGTCAACGCTTGGGTCCAAAGAGAACTTTCTTGTCAGTGCCTCCAATATTTTGGCCTGCTTTTCATGAGTATCACTAATTCCCAAATACAACATCTTGTCGAATCTTCCAGGACGAAGCAGTGCTTCATCCAAAAGGTCTGGCCTGTTGGTAGCACCAACCACAAAAACCCCATCAGCGTCTCCTCCACTCATACCGTCGAGTTCTGCAAGGAGCTGTGACACGATTCTGTCCATCACCCCACCGGAGTCACCTTGATTCCCTCTCTTTGGGGCCACAGAGTCGAGCTCGTCAAAGAACACAACGCACGGTTTGGCGTCACGTGCTTTCTGAAAAACTCTTCGAACGTTGGCTTCACTCTCACCGATATACATGTTGAGCAGCTCTGGCCCCTTGACGGAGAAAAAGTTGAGTGAAAAGTTGGTAGCTATGGCCTTGGCAAGAAGCGTTTTCCCAGTTCCCGGTGGACCGTAGAAGAGGATTCCAGATCTCTTTTTAATGCCAGCAGCAAAAAGTTCAGGGTGTTTCAAAGGCATATCTATAGTATCTAAGATATCCCCCTTCACAGACTCCAGCCCTCCCACATCCTGCCATTTCACGTCGGGTATTTTGGGAGCTCCTATAGAGTCGCTCAGTTTGTTACGAGCTTCGTTGATGGCTTCAGAAAAGTCAGCGGGATGGAGATCTACAACGCCGCCATTTGCCGTCTTCACAGTTTCAAAGTCGCATCCCAGTTTCAAGGAGAGTTTTTCCATTCTCTCCAGAGCATTCATCTTGGCTCGTTTCAAAATGCTCGCCAGATCACGGTATGCCAGTCCTGCACTCTGTACACTGAGGCTACCCACATCTACATCCTGCCTGACTGGGAACGAATTGTTGTCAAGCAAATGACGATACATCAGTTTCCGTTCATCTTCGCCGGGCAGTTTTACCTCGTACTCAAACTTGAAAATCGAACGAAACGTATCGGACAAGTGCTCCAGATCGTTTGAAGTTCCTACGACAGCCACCCCTTTCTTATGAACATATTCCTGAATAAGCTGAGCGAGTTTAAGCAAGAAACCGTTTTGCTGGTTCTGTTGACGTTCACTAGTTTTGGCCAACGCATCCACATGCTGAAAGCAAATTACCAAAGGATGGCATTCCTGAACGAGACGATCGCACTTCCCGCGAATGGTTCCCAAACACTTGAGTGGCTGACTGGGATTGAACAACTGGTAGCACTCGAGATTAAGAAAATGGAACCCCTCGCTCTGGGCTACAGTTTCAACAAGTGTCTTTTTCCCTATCCCCCTGGTCAAAGAGTGTACGAGAACTGTGCTTGCCAGACCTTTCCCATTGCTGAACGCTTGCTGCACTGTTTTCAGAATTCGACTGAGCTCTGATTTACTGTGAAAGGGTCTTGAAATTTCCAAATATTCTAGCATCTGCTCGTCAGCTGCAGGAGGGGCACACCGAATCACTCCGCTCTGTACCATTTTCGTTCGAAGAGGATCGATGATGAATTGACAACTCGAGGATGTAAGATCCTGAATGCCACTTACCTGAAACCATGCAACACTGTCGCTGATGCCCTCAGGAACCATTGTTATGGCGTCAGGATCGTTTGTTTCCTCCAAAGCGTCAAACACTCCTCTGGCGATATTGCTATCCAGGGGAATAGCGATCAGCTGCCCGTTCATAACAATACGTGGCACACGCTCAAAGTGAGTTCTGAGCTTTACAAGAAACGTGTGCTGGAATGTTCTGTCCAAAGTCACAGGAGAAGCCACCCGGCTGATCATCACCTCTTTTGCAAGGGGCAACGAGTCACAGAGAGTTTCCTTCATCTCAGCCTTTCGCAGACTGCCTGAGGGTGGAGTTTTCAGGTTTAAAAATAAAGTGGGACATATATAGGCTGTTTTTGAGTCATCCTCCATCGGCAAAGAAAAGATTTTAACAAGAATCTCCTTGTCTCGCACTTTCAACCAAGCCAAGTCTCCGTTTATACAGCCGGTTTCATTCTGAACAGAGAGGGTGACAAATATACTATAGTTGTCATCCTCGTCGCCATTGTGCCATTTTTTCGTATTCACTGACTGAATCCGCACATCACAAACAGAAAAAGCCCCCCATTTTTGCATGTCAAACTCAGGCAAGGGGGCCACTTTTTTCGCCTTCTTTTCAAATCTCACAAAGGTGAGGTTTGTGTGAAAGTTTATCAGTCCCTGGCTGAGTGGTTCGCATAGAAGAATAGTTCCGTTTAGCCATTTCACGTTGTCGCCTTGCCGTATGACATTCTCATTGCTTCCGCCAGCCACTAAATGCATGGTGGAGTTTGTATCTCGGTTCCGCACCAGCTGGTAAACCTGTGGCGGGACACCGACTATCACCGAGTTTAGAGAGATGGGATTGACTTTTGAGATGAAACATTTTTTTCTACCCAAAAGGGCATCATTATGTATGTTCAGTCCCAAAGCCGAGTTGAAATTTAGATCTGGGTCGATAAGTGCCTCACATGTATATTTTCGTTCATCGTTATCCATTTGAATCGATACGTAGATCCAATTGGCCTCATCTGAAAGCAGCAATCGCTGGAAAACGTCAGAAGAGACAAATAACTTCTTCTCGTCCGACTTGTCGCATCTTACAGAAAGCGTAGCCTTAATTGGACCCGCGGGAGCAGCGTAGCCATTCAGTAAACCGGGGGACATTTATTCTCTGCATCCGTACACCTCCTGATAACGGGGAGTAGTTCAAAAAAACATGGTGTAGGGATTTATCAAGTGTTGGTGGAGTAAGTCCACTCCATTAGTTGTGAAATTATCTGTAAACCATGGTGAAATGTGGAATCGTAGCCGCACAATGGATCTTACTGTAATTTCTTCTCCTTTGGACTTAAGTTGCTGAGTCATTTCAAAGAGGAGGTCGATACAACTAGAAATGTTTTCCAACTTTGTGACAATGGCTTATTGAAATGTTCATGGAATTGAAGCTTGTTTCGGATAGGGAATGCCATTATTACTGACTGCATCTATAATTCCCATAATTTGAACGTTACACGCTTCTTTAACCATTCAGTGCTCTTCAGTCATCTATCTTCCCCTTAATACAGTTTTATGTATGTCTTTTTGGAACCACTACCCCTCGTGCAGAACCAAATTGCTGTATGACCCTTTGAACTTAAGACCATCCTACAATGTGTAAGAATATTCTCAAAAGCAGAGTACTGCTTCAAACTATGTAGGCCCATGACTTTTGCGACGTTTCCAAAAGCCTGCTAGAGGGTTTTAAAGGATCTGCAGAATACAATCAGTGGAGGCAATCAAGTCTTCTGATGGAAGCGAAACTTTCATAAAGAGGCTGAAAAGGTTTCTGTGTGTTCCCCTGCTTGCAATTACCTGGAATCGCTTCCTCGAACACAAGTTCGGGCTCCTTCAGCTTGTTGGTTTCTCAACAACTTATCAGTTCAAACCACTTTTGCGCTGATCCTCTTACTGGTTCGAATTACGAACAACGTCACTCACCCGGGGATCTTTCTGCGAGATAGCATCTGGTCAGTTCTTCGAAACCTTGAGAACTATGATAAATGATGTGTTACAAATGGGTAAGTGAGGATCATCAACAGACGAAAGCATTAGGGAATCGCAACAACTGGAGTCGTTTCCTTGGATCATATTTCTCCATGCAACAAATCTGGAAAGAATTAGAAATGAGATAAACGCTTATAGGAGTATGAGCGAAAAGAGAACTAGGAGTTCTTTTGCCAATTTGGGTACATTTCACTTGATTACGAACAAAAGTTAAAGCCTGTGAAGTAAGTCGTAGGTTTATCCTTACACCGTAGCAAATTGCGTGTCTTAGAAAAGCGTCACTTTGCATAAAACGATTTGACTGTATCGTTCCTTGCTTACACTTCTTGGCGCGACAACGCGCTGCGTTTCTATATTTTTTAGGTTCATCGTAATATTCGTGAAAAACAGTTGGGGCATCTTATCATTTATCAGAATCATATTGTTGGATTTATTGGAGACTAACCACTGAAAGGAGTTTACAAGAGAGGAGTATCGAATGTCAGACGAGATGATCCAAAACAGTTTGTAGTCTGAGGCTTTTCACCTCCCAGTGCTTTTTATCCGTATTGCAACCACCCTCAGTCTCAACCTATCTTCTAGTCGGTAGAAAACAATCACCTTTAAACAGCAACAATTTAGACATTCAGAGAATTGTCACTACATTCAATTTTAACAAAAACTCCTTCTAAAAAGTCTTATCCAACTAAATTGTCAAGTTGCAGATCAGTTCAGCATGTCCTCCGGCACCTCCTCATCTGACAATTGAATAAAGCTGAAAATACTCTTTTGAATGAATCGCACTGATTAAAACCCATGTAGAAACTTATTACATAACAGCACTGTAAAATAGACACCTTAATCAACTGACCAACTGGCTTCGCTGAGAGTTGGAATTAGTTGAGTGAGTTGATCCCCACACCATGGAACATTCTCGAAAGCTCATCGCGTTACCCTGCCGCCATTTCCGAACCCGGTGGAATATTCCACACAGTATATAAACTCCAACCCCCCACTTTCTGCAACACAACACAAAAATGTCCAAATCAGAGTCTTATGAATTTCAGGCTGAGATTTCTCAGTTGATGTCTCTGTTCATCAACACAGTCTACTCCAACAAGGAGATTTTCTTGAGAGAGCTTATCTCCAACGCATCTGATGCTCTTGACAAGATCAGATACGAAGCTTTGGCTGATCCATCCAAGTTGGAAACCCAACCAGAGCTTTTCATCAGAATCACTCCAAAGCCAGAAGAGAGAGTTTTGGAAATCAGAGATACCGGTATCGGTATGACAAAGGCTGATCTTGTCAACAACTTGGGAACCATCGCCAAGTCTGGAACCAAGTCTTTCATGGAGGCTTTATCTGCTGGAGCGGATGTTTCTATGATTGGTCAATTCGGTGTTGGTTTCTACTCACTTTTCCTTGTTGCTGACCACGTTCAAGTCATCTCTAAGAACAACGACGACGAGCAGTACGTGTGGGAGTCGAACGCTGCAGGCAAATTCACCGTTTCTCTTGACGAGACCAACGAGCGTCTCGGCAGAGGTACTTGCTTGAGACTTTTCTTGAAGGAGGACCAATTGGAGTACCTGGAAGAGAAGAGAATCAAAGAGGTTGTCAAACGCCACTCTGAGTTTGTCTCTTACCCAATCCAGTTGGTTGTTACCAAGGAGGTTGAGAAGGATGTTCCTCTGGATGAGGAAGAGGAGAAGAAGGCTGAAGAAGAGGAAGACAAACAGCCCAAATTGGAAGAGGTTGAAGATGAGGAGGAAAAGAAGGAGAAGACGAAAAAGGTCAAGGAGCAAGTCACCGAGACTGAAGAGCTTAACAAGACCAAGCCTTTGTGGACCAGAAACCCGGCTGATGTTTCCCAGGAGGAGTACAATGCTTTCTACAAGTCCATTTCCAACGACTGGGAAGACCCGCTTGCCGTTAAGCACTTTTCCGTTGAAGGACAGCTTGAGTTTAAGGCTATTCTTTTCATTCCAAAGAAGGCTCCTTTTGATCTTTTCGAGAGCAAGAAGAAGAAGAACAACATCAAGCTTTACGTGAGACGTGTTTTCATCACCGACGAGGCCGAGGACCTCATCCCCGAGTGGCTCAGTTTCGTCAAGGGTGTTGTCGACAGTGAGGATCTGCCTTTGAACTTGTCCAGAGAGATGCTTCAACAAAACAAGATCCTCAAGGTTATCAGAAAGAACATTGTCAAGAAGGCTATTGAGACTTTCAATGAGATTGCCGAGGACCAGGAGCAGTTTGACAAGTTCTATTCAGCTTTCGGCAAGAACCTGAAATTGGGAATTCACGAGGACCAGCAAAACAGAAACGCTTTGGCCAAGTTGCTCAGATACAACTCCACCAAGTCTGTTGATGAGCTCACCTCGCTTTCTGACTATGTCACCAGAATGCCAGAACACCAGAAGAACATCTACTTCATCACCGGTGAGTCTATCAAAGCTGTGGAGAACTCTCCTTTCTTGGACGCTCTGAAGGCCAAGAACTTTGAGGTGCTGTTTTTGGTTGACCCAATCGATGAGTACGCCATGACCCAACTGAAGGAGTTTGAAGACAAGAAACTTGTGGACATCACCAAGGACTTTGAGATTGAGGAGACCGAGGATGAGAAGAAACAGAGAGAGGAGGAAGTTAAGCAATACGAAGACCTCACCAAGGCCTTGAAGGAAGTTTTGGGAGACAAGGTTGAAAAAGTTGTTGTGTCCCACAAGTTGGTGGACGCTCCTGCCGCTATCAGAACCGGTCAGTTCGGCTGGTCCGCTAACATGGAGAGAATCATGAAGGCACAAGCTTTGAGAGACACTTCGATGTCTTCTTACATGTCTTCTAAGAAGATTTTTGAAATTTCTCCCAGGTCTCCAATTATCGCCGAGCTTAAGAAGAAGGTTGAAGCTGATGGCGTTGAAGACAGAACTGTCAAGGATCTCACAACTTTGTTGTACGAGACTGCTTTGTTGACTTCTGGGTTCACCCTTGAAGAGCCAAACAGTTTTGCTTCTAGAATCAACAGACTCATTTCTCTCGGTCTGAACATTGACGAGGAGGAGACTGTTGAGGCTGCTGAGGAGAAGCCAACTGAGGAAGCTGTTGCTGAGTCTGCCATGGAAGAGGTTGACTAATCGTGTAGTTAGTATACAATTAATATTTATGTTAACTAAGCCCCACACTGAAGCGAAAAAAAAGTGAAGCAGAAGTGTGGGAATGGAAGTAAGTGTTTTGAAGTTGTGTTTGCGGCGAATCCTAAGCTGAGAATTTTCTAAAGGCAGGCAAACTGAAAGCTGGTGTTACGATACGTGCGTCAACCAATTTTAAGCTGTTTTCGAAGCCTACACTGACAAATTTTTCTCTTTTTCCTATGTTACATCATAATGAACCATGTCTTCTAGTTCTAGATCGGCATCATATTTCGGGACTCTTTTTCCAACTTTTCATCTGGCGCCAAATCTCAAGGAGAATAAAGGCGCAAGCTGTGATCAGTCAAATGTCCTGACTTATGTCTTGATTTTTTTCAAATACATGATGAATAAGAGTTTCATTCTATCAACACAAAATGCGCTGCAATCGACCAAGCCATATCCTTTGTCAAATTCAGATATCGATGTCTCCATATTAACCAGGCAATGGTATTCCTTCCGCAGGACGTCCACAATCCTAGTTCTATAACCTCTACCTTCTGATAAGTGTCGTCTTTAAAAAATTTATCTCCAATACCTGAATATCCTCCCGGCCAAAGCCATCATGTACATTCAGACAAACGGAGTGATCGACCTCGATCACGTGTATTTGTTCATCTGGCCTCTTGATGAAAATGTGATGACGTACTAATAACAGCGTTCGGTCATGGCTTGATGACTCACACTGGGTAGTAAGTACATGTATCACTTTAACCAGGAGAAATACTCAATAATGAGCAAAACGTTTTGATACGATGATTGATTAGCTTCCATGACAGCCCTTCGGTGCCTCTCTGTGCTCTACATACCCTACTTTATGTTTTCAGACCAATCAAAGCCTTGTGGTCAATGCCATTCCGGAAAGTATTATTCTTCCGAGCTTGCTCCTTGCATACCATTAGAGATAATCCTATCCAAAGATCAGTTTCACCATACACCACTTGGAAGTTGTCTCCCTCCTTGTTGTCAAAATTGTCGCTCAATCTTGGGTATTCCCCAATTTTCCAAACCACTGCATGCATCTCGGATATCCATCCTTGAAAGAAACAGCTTCTCAGCTCAAGTCTCTTGTAACTTTAAAAGTCTCTCGCAAGGTAGGTCCAAGTGTCCAAAGAAGAAGTTTCATTCCCCATCTCACAAAATACTCTCAATGGTCAGAATTCTGACATCAAGGAGCTCTCAAACAGACTCAGTAACCAACAAAAAAGCAGTTGGTCATCAAAACACAATAATTGTGCCAGAATATCAACTTATACTTATTTCACACAACTTTTCAGTCATCAAGAGAGGATGGAGCGGGAGAAATTCAGTAAAAAACCCCCACGTACGGACTTTTCGAATACACACGAGATGAATATAGTGGCTGAAAGTTAATTGCGAAGAAGCGTTAGCTTAGTACAATAGAACCAGAGTCATAGGCATAAAGGTTAACCTGGTCTCAAAATCACCACAGTGTGCGAGGTGTAAGGATTTGTCAAGGCTTTTTTTCTTACATACACCAACTCGCTGTGTTCGTTGGTGATTCGACACTTGACCGAGGTAGTTGACAGGTGGCCTTGCATAAAGTGATGGTAAAGTGAATATATGCTTTTTGGCTTTATAGATAAAGGATTTAGGGTGAGTGGTGTAAGGATTTGTACACTGAAGAGGCCAACTTGAGTAAAGGCCCAGAAAAGTGTAATGCGTAGAGGTTACCCATACTGAAAGATGAAGACTACCCTCTCTCTCTCTGTGGCTTGTGTTTGTTTATTTGTATCATTCTGTTTGAAAAACACAGTGGGTTACTCGCTCAAACTAGGTTCCGATCATTATCCTTCAGGAACATATATTGCCTCAACAACTCCCTTAGTTGACCACTTCTTGAAGACGTCAAATTAAGCTTCACAGAGTGAGATTGTGAAAGTACGAAACCCGTGAATCCTCAGCCATAGAATCGAGCCCCCGAAAACCATTACTCAGCCATCGAATCCGATACGTCCCCCCATTTAAACCTCCCAACAACTCATTACCGCAAAGCCATCATCAATATGCGTCTTGGTCTCCATTTCCGAAATATCAAGAATGCTCTCCACATTCTCAAAGTTGATAGGCTCGGAATTCCGAACGGGCTGGTCAAAATCGTCTATAGCTGCAAAATCACATTTCGCAGAGAATGTTTTCGAAATCAAGTTAGCCGCCTTACCAAATTTAAGACCGGTGCAACTTTCTAATATAACTCGTGGATCTGACGATTCCAAGCTAGGATAAATAATACACTTTTCCATGTTGTGAAGCCGCAATTGCAAACTGCTACTTACTATAACGCAATTTTCCGCCTTGTCAATCATGATTGATGTTTTTGCCTGAAGTAGTAAGAGTGAGTTTTTAGCATTCTTCACTTTTATCGATTCGCATATAGGCTCTCCCAGAACACGCACAATGCAATTGTCAAGGTTTTCTAAAAACACATGATGCTTTTTAAAGGGCGAAGTCAGCTCAATCACTTTATTTATGTGATTGAATTGATGTGAAGGGTGAAGCGATGTGGTCGTTTCGACACTTGAGGCTACATCAGACGTGAAATTTGGCCTCGGCTTCTTCAGACCTTTGAATTGGAACTTCCTTCCATTGAGATTCTTTTTCTTTCCTTCCAATAAATCAATTGCAGTATTCATCTTTTCAGAATACACCTTTAATTCATACGATGGAAAGCCCCTGTCGTTGATAGACCGTGAAAGCAAATTTATCTGCTGCCTCAATGCAATAAGAGCATCACTCGACTTTGCCTCAGAAATATCCTTCAACAACAATCTGTACTCATCGTGGAAATCACACATTTATATGGTGTGTGGATGCTCAACTGCACTTAATTTGTTTTCAGTTGTTTTCTTGGAGGTTCACCAACCGTCTCCAAGATTGATCTTGTGTCAAGAGTATAATTGGCTGAGGCTTTTAGCGATCCATTGGTGAGTGGATTCTGTGAGTCAGAGTTTTGCGTTTCCGAATTTTGCATTTCAGAATGTTGCATTTCCGAATGTTGAATTTCCGAATTTTGCATCTCTAAATTTTGAAGCTCTGGAATCAGAACAAGTGAACTGGAATCTTGTTTCTTTTTCAAGAAATCTTTGTAAATGGACTGAAATTGACTCTCGTAGTGAGAATCGAGCTTTTGCTCAACCTTGAGATTTTTGTGCTTCTCGAAAAACGTCGTCTCTTCATCAGATAGCCGCACCTTGTCTTCATGGCTGATATCCTTCTGGTAACGCAAAAGAGACTCAATTGTTGCTTTTATTGAGCCCAAATACGACTCGTCGCTAGAAGATTTAAAGGCTCCATGCGGACCTCCATTTGAAACGCCATTTTGACTAAGCAAACTTTGCAACCTCCCCAGTTCCGCAGAAACAATCTTTTCAGTGGGAACTGGATATTGACTCTTTTTCAAAGAGGTGATTTCATTTTTCAGCTGCTCAATTTCAAGATTTTTCACTTGGAGTGCCGTTGAAAGAAGGGCGTTCTGTCGCTGTAATTTCAGATTCTGTACATGGGAAGAACCATTTATAAGCTCGCTAGAATTCTCCGTCTCCATTGAAGGCAGGTCCGTATACTTGAACACCAGACCAATACAGTTTTCATAAGGGATTAAAGCTTCTCTGTGTTGGGAATTCGAGTTCAAGATCAACTTGTGATGTGTTTGAACCAGATCCACCAAATGACATCGAAGCGAGTCCAAAGTGTAATGCGCACGCAGTTGTTTAATCCATTCTAAAAGGAGATCCCCCTCTATGTTTTCGGCATTTTTCAGGCAATTGTCAAACTGTTCGCGATGTGGTTTAACGATATGGTTTTGAAACAGTGAAAACGATCCCT
This sequence comes from Citeromyces nyonsensis, assembly GCA_030580415.1. Classification (NCBI taxonomy): domain Eukaryota; kingdom Fungi; phylum Ascomycota; class Pichiomycetes; order Pichiales; family Pichiaceae; genus Citeromyces; species Citeromyces nyonsensis. The sequence continues at coordinate 19,615 of JAKTTA010000310.1, forward strand.
TGACCTGCGACTGAAGTCGCTTCATATCCACCACGGAAAGGTCTATTCGCTGGTACAACATGATGTAGATGAAGAGTATAATTGCAAAATTTGGGTATACGACAATCAGGTCACGTGAGTCGTCCACTCCAAAGAGTTGCGGAAACTGCAGAACGACAGCCGATAATATTTCGGCAATATCCGTGTCTGTCTCGTTGAATGCTCGTGCAAATAAAATTAACAATGCAAGGTTGATGATGACTCGTTTACAAGTAACGTGAGGCTCCGGAGTACTGGATACAAGTTCCGAAGATGAGATGAAATAGAATGTGGGCTTGATGTAGGTGATGTAGCTGGCAAATCTTGTGAAGAAAAAGTGGAATTCGCTTTCCAAATCCACTTTCAAGTTGAGCTCTTCCAATTTCCAGGATTTTGCAAGTTGCGATTCTGTTTCTCGCACTTGAAAATCACCCTCTTTGTCCTTTGAGATGGATGTGTGGATTTTTGGTGGGTCCGAAAGGAGAAAGCTCAAGAGATAATCTGCCTTGGCATAGAAATCATTCAAATTGTGTGAAACCCAGCTGTAGTACTCCGGCGATGCCAAAAACTGCTCGTATTTCGGATCATCGTTCAGCCGTAGGTTGCAGCTCTGTACAATAGACTTCACCTGTCGCACATACCAGTCCATCCCCTAGTTGTGTTTATGTTTGCATATATATATATAATGCTTTTTTTTGGTGATTTTCAATTTTCTGGGGTTCTCCATATCAGTCAAAGTTTATTTATTCTAGGCAGGCTGATGGCTATTATCTTGGCCACTATTTGAATGTTTATCTAGCTATAGCACGTTTGTTAATTTTTAATCTTATCCTCAAGCATGGTCTGTTGAGTTGTCCCTTCATAGACCAACTGGCACTTCAAGACTGTTCTGTGGGTAGCTGCATATTGGAATGTCTTTTGATTAGTTATATTGAGCGATGAGTAAGGTAAGTAACGACAAATACAGTTATTCTCAGGCGACGATCTGGGTTTTGTTCATCCACAATTCTCTGTCAAATTCACTGGTGATGTAAAAGAGAAAGACAAAGACACTGTGGTCCTTACAAGTTCTGACCCAGACATTCTCCTACATATGAGTACAGGCGGGAAGAAGAGGAGTTTGGTGCTCCAATCGAGTCTCTTGCGAGGGTAATTCAAAAGATGTTTTAACTAACTTTTGAAAATCATATCCAGTGATACTGACTCCATGGCATAAAAGATCTGACAAGTATGAACGACTGCACACCTTCCCACAAACATATAGATTCGAACCCCCTGTATAGGTAGCGATCGTCTTTCCTCTCATGGCAGCTAGAAAAAGCGTCTTTCTGGACTCTGTGAGACCACATATTCGTCGCATTACTTCAGGTGTGTGCTTTGAAACCCTCAATTTAGTAGTCACTGATTGATAAAAAGAAACCTTCTGCGAAGATAAAAGATTCCTCACTTTTAATACCACCATCTCTGAAAAGACTCACCCAAGATCTCTTACAAGAACCAAAACAAGAAATATAGCAACTCCCTTCAAGCATGAAAAGATCAGTTCTTGCTTAAAACACTCAACATCTCCATCCTACAGTTCACCACAC